>VZRS01013135.1:147566-173339 GCA_013398055.1 Ifrita kowaldi | reverse complement strand
TTTTTTTAAGAATGGGAAAATAAATTCTTTATTTTATTCCTTTTCCTTACCTCAGGGTGATACAAGCAGCAAGACACCACCTCCTCACACAGTTCAAAGACTTCATCTTTCCTGTATCTAAATGCTGACATGAATACCTATAGACCAGGGGCTGAGGCACAGTATAAAAACTACTTCCCTGTGCATCAGTACTCAAAATAAATGCTGAATGCATAGATACCACAAATATCCAAATGCTTCATCTTCTCTAGAGATGTAAACCATAAGAATCTCCACTGAAATTATTGCTGTTACCTGTTGTGATTAAAAACAGACCTTAAAGGAGAATTTTCGAAAGTTTGGAAATCCGTGGGATGATGTTTGCATAGGATAAGACTGGAAAACAGGCAAATGGACAAAAACTGCATGTTGACGTAGGATAGTAAATTCTGTACAGAAGACACAATCACACGGATTTAAAAAAAAATCCACCAGGTTACAAACACAAGTGGCAGCAATAACAAAACCACAAACAAAACAAAACTTTCCATGTTTTACATTTTTTAGGCACTAAACTTATGTAAGTATAGGTATGGGGTTTGGTTTGTTTTGATAACTTTTGGAGCCCCTATTGCAGAAGGCCTGAATACAGCAGGTACAGTTTCAACAAATAAAAGTGCCTTAATATACTGAGAAAAAAAATCACATGCTATGTGTTACCTGATTTCTCTTTTTCAAACTCAAAAACTTGGAATTACTGCTTTATAAACATCTTTTGTCATATTTGTTTCAAAAGAGAGGCAGAGTCAGCTCAAGGCTTTTCCGAGTAAACACTTTGTTTCAGGAGAACTTTATGAAGAAGAAGGTTTAACATTCTCTCCTGCTCTCAGCCAGACTGTCCTTCTTCAGAAGAACACATTCTTTTTTTTATATGGAGCATAGGACAATGTAATGCTCATGACCAGGCCAGAGGTATGGCAGGGACCTCAATTCATGTCCTAGAAGGAGCTTTCTCTTCTTTACCATCTCTCCTTTCTCTTGTACATTGAAATTACAGCTTAACTTACTCAGTCTAAGGTAAGTATGGGATGCACAGACAAGATGCCATCAACCCTTTCAAGCTCTGGTTCAGACACTGAAGAATATGTAAAAAGCAGAGAGGTTACAGCAGCCAAAAGTCTCAAATATTTTTGAACTTCCAGAATAAAAAAAGTCTATACATAAATAATAAATTCCTCCCCCTTGCAGGATTTGCACATATTGATCAGCAGCATTCTTAAACAGACATCAACACGGACCTTTACATACCTGTGTACATTTCATACAATGTTAAGTATAGATAGCACAATACCATTTGCTATTCCACAAAATGAGAGCATTTTTAATCATCACAGTGGCAAACTTCCCACTGTATGCAGGAAACCAGAACAATTTATTGAGCCCACAGCCTCTTCCTTTCTGCTCACTGGACAGTTATGCCAGACTGCACACCACTGCCATTTTCATGAAAAGCTTGTAACTCATCACTAATCAGAAGACCAAGTGCACATCCATTCTATGTGTAAAAATACAAACACTTCCCATCTGTAAGCAGACACGTCCTGTCACTAAGTCGTTCCAACAGCATTTTGATAATCCATTAAATCTCCTTCCCATTTTAAGGTGGGAAAGTAGGCCAGAACACACATTCAGTGTTTCATACAGAGCAACCTCATCCACCCAGTCTAACGATTGCACAGCCCTGGCAGTCCCACTCAAGAGCTGTTTCTTCATCAGGACAGTGAAAGACAATTCACAGGACACCTTATGTGCCAGCAGTAATCAGGCTCCACAGTTTTAGGAATCCACAGTGGTGCCTCCTTCCAGGGTCAGGAAAGCACACACACTGCTCTCTTTCAGCTGAACAGCCTCCGAGCAGCACAGGGGATACACTGCACTGCTCCCCAGGGGAGTATTAATAGCAATAGATTCCTTGACATGACAGCTGATTCAGGGTTCTTATCCACATGAGTTGGATGAACAATTCTAACTCATTATTTATGAAAATATTTCTGGGCTAGAGCAATTGTTTTTATGCCATTTTTATTCAATAAGCTTGTGATCCCCGTGACAGGCAAATGTCAGGTATCTCACCACTGAACAGAGATATGTAGAACAGAAACAGAATTCTCAACGTGCTGTAAGAGTCTTGCTAAAGTCATTTAAGTCAGTAAGTTGTTTCTTCAATGTTTGTCTTATACTAAATATGTTCTGTAGTACAACTACTAGCTAAAATTCCACTTCAGAACACTTTTTGCCCCCCCACAAATGCCAAAAACCTAAAATAACAGCAATGTAAATAAGAAAGGATATACAGCACTATAAGCAAAATTACTAATAAAAGTGTTGGTCTTATTTCTCCATTCTAACTACATGAAAAAAATTATTTTTATACAACTGTCAAACTGCCTTCAGTTTGACAAGGAGATTTGCAACAGCACAGGTTGGCAGAAGATCCAGAGTTACTACGGAGATTTGATTTGTGGAGTTTCACTTCAAAAGAGCAATTATCTTTGGAAAACACAGTATGTTGCTAAAGAATCCTCAGCCATAATGAGAAAAGCAAATCTGAAAAATTCTTGATCACTATTTAGCACTTAATAAATGCATTAACACTTCACATTCTATATACTATTGACAAAATTAGCACAATGAAAATTTGTAGGTAAGTGTATACCAAATGAATTCTTTTCATAATATTCTATGACCTAAAAGAATAGAACACAGAGAAAACTTCAGTCTGTGTGCTGACACATGGATTATGATATGCATAACACAGGAGAACCAACCTTCTTCTGACTTTTAATTACAAAGAGGTTTCAAAAAATATCTCACAGACATTAATAATATAGCTCTGAAATAGCTGAGCAAAAATTGGTAAATAAGTGAAAACTACAAAATTTCACTCAATAGTTCTTCACCAAGTCTCCACTTTAAAGACCACTCTGTTTTAGGGGATGAAATAGTTTTATTTCATCATTTAGTCTTAAGCCCAGTTATTAGAAGACAAATATTAATGCTGTTAACTCACTGATTATCAAGTTAACAGAAAATTTCTATGCACTGAGGCTGCAATGAGCTACCACCCCTCGCTTAAATATATTTATCTTTTATCCATCCATCAATTCTTACACTTTCCTTCTGATACCTCTGTTAGGAGTTAGGCATCTGTTAATGCTGACGCTTCTCTTTAGGGATTCTGTAACTCATACCAACTATTGTTTTCTTTCCACTCTCCCTTCACACTACAGAGCAAGAACTCTTCACCTCAATACCACCTGAAATGTTTGATTTCACATTTATTTCATCTGTCTTTCTTAAGATTTTATAGACTTAGACAAGGTCAGTCCTAACAATTCTTTCAAATGTGGCAGTTCATTTTCTATGCCTTCCCAAACATCCCTGTGAGGAATTTGATCTAGGCCTTCTGTAAATCACTAGGGAGCTTGAATCTGTCACTGGTTTAAGCACATAGGACTCACTGAACATGCCAAATCTTCACTCTAGGTATAAATGCCATTTATACACGTTCCATAGTTTCAATTAGCTGCTTAAGCTACATTTAGAAGCTCTCAACAAGTACAGAATGTACCATATTGTCACTAAAAGACAAAAAAAACCTGCTAAGTTACCCAGCAAGTCTATGAATTGGCAGATTTTCCTTAATTTAAATATAGCAGTAGGCTGATAATAACCATTACCCAGGTTCTACTGACATCAGATAACAAAGATTATAAACACAGACATTTTGGCAAAAGATAATTCAGAACAAAGAGTTCTAAACAGTTTAAGGGTTAAAAACAATAAGATATAGGTTAACTGTACCGAGAAGAGAGAAACTGTGTGAAGTAAGAACTGAAATCTAGAGAGTATAAAAAGTTTGCTGGTGGAAAATTGCCAACTACATAACTCTGTTGACATATTACAGAAACAATTTATTTCATAGTTTACTTACTGCATTACTTCTTGGTTAAATACTATCTAGTTTTTTACAGCTCTCTATGGACTCTCACAATAGAGTCAGACAGATTTTCTAGGCCCTTATGTCTTACCACACAGCCTCCATTTTCAAAATCACTTCTTCACACACCCTGCCAATTGATGGACTTATCCCACAAACGTCAAAAATTGTTGGCATCAACTCCTACCTAACAGCAATATCTTCAGGAACAGGTCCGTAGTCAGTACCTCAGCATGCTAAAGGCTCCTTTTACATGCATTATTCATTTTCTATTTGGATATTGCTCTGTGCCTTTTCTCAGAAGGCTGGATTTCAAGGCTGAACCTCGGCTCTCAGCAGGTCTCTGTGAACCAATGGTTTGACTCTTTCCTTATTTACATCAGCACAAGTGTAATTCTAGTCAGGGACACCACTGCAGCAAAGTCACTGCAGATTAAATCACGTGCAAGTCGGTTAAGTACGACAATGAATAAAGATACTCTGAGGATCTTACTGTATTTAGAGGCAATAAAAAGGAAATGGATGTAACATTTTCATTTAGTAGCAAACACGCCAACTATAAAGCATCATTCTAAGTTAGAGCTCTTATTTGCACTTCTCTTTCACTGTTCAAGTCCTCCACACCCCATATCTCTGCAGACACAGTTTTGGAAGTGTATTATTCTATGAAAAACCTAATGCCAATGTTTCTTAGCACTTGCAATAAAAACATACTTAAAAATAACTACGTTTTATATACTTTTATTGTAAGCTCTTTATCTTATTGCATTTGAATGACAGCGTTTTCTTTAGAACAGTTTACAACATAAGGACATATTTTTATAGAAAAAAATGAGTGCAATGTAATCCTTCTCTTCACAGGCTTCTTCTGATCCTCTTATTGTTCGTGTTTTCTGTGAGGGAAACGGTGGTACACAGGGTGATCTCATCACAGGGGTGATCTAAGGGGAAGAATGGTACAATGATGGTTTAATTTATTTTATTTTACAGAACAATTAGGTACAATGATTGTGATTCTGTACTTTACTTCACTAATATCTATCATGTGGCATTCTAAGAAGCAGCTACTCTATAGGCAGAACTACAAGCCAAGGAACTGCATCATTACCTGCCTCCATTTAGTCTTTCAAGTTGGGATCATCAATTTCTTTTTCTGGCCTTCCTCCTATGCAATGCATTTCCTACCAGATGTTAAGACTCTGCAAGACAGGAAAAGGGAAAAGGAACCTTAAATTGATTTGTAACTTATATCATTATCCAACCCCTTAAAACAAAAGGTAAACCGAGAAATTAAAATATAATGATAAAGTAAATTTAACTGAAAAATTAGGAAACAAAAATATTCCCAGATACATGCACAAATTGTTAGCTCTGTGATCACAAACATAAATACGAGTGTGACTGACAAATAATTCGTTCACTGGAGCAAACTTACCACAGAAAGGCTGGTAGGACTTCTGTGGTTCACCGGGAGGAATGGGTCACCCTGAGGGCCCCCCTTTAGTTCTTCTGCTACACCCTGATGTTCTCCCCATCTGCAGATGTATGCATACAGAACAATCCCTATATACAGAATAAGTACCATTTTATGGGGTTCTTCTGAATTAATCAATGACTGGTTCACAAAATGAGAAATGGTCGAGTTAATGAGCGTTTTCTTGCTCAGGAAACAGACCTGAATATGGTTCAAAATTTCACCTAGCTTGTTGGTTCTCTTTCCTACCTCTAGGAAGAGGAACTGAATCTCAATATCTTTATCTCTCTTCTTGAGCAATATTAATTTTACAAATTTTCTGTTAGAATAGCTTTCAAAATCAATTCTTGGAAATTCAACTCAATTATCACAGCTTATCTGGTTGTAAAGAATTAGTTTGCAATTATTTATTCACAACAAACAGTATTTTAGAAGTTAGAATTAAAGATAAGTTTTGACACATTGCTGTTTTGCTTATGCATTTCTCAAGGGGTTGACTGTTGTGTTGTTTTGGGGTGGGGTTTTCTTCAAAAATTAAAATTCATCTGCATTATTTTTACTTTAAATTACTCAACACTCTCCAGCCTTACTCATGAGGTAAGATTTTCCTGATAGTCATATGGGTTTCCAATAGTTGCACACCAAATATTCTAGGCATAGTGTTTAAACATGGTTATACTCAATGACCAACATCTAAATACAGATGTTTATATCCATATTTGGCTGTTAATCATTATTTACCCATACCCATCTGAATTGCAAAAGTTTACTTTATCTGCAGATACCAGACAAAAAAAAGCAGACTCTACTTCTATTATTAGATTAGCTCTATAAGGTCATTAAATATGGATTTAGTTGACAGTAGACCAGAACTTTAAAGCTTGAGTGAGAAGAGACCCTGCCTCAGGGTAAGGCCTAAAGAACAGAGCAAGAGCTACTCAGACATAGCAGCAACAGCTGGAGAGAGCAGGAAAATTATTTTCCAGGTAACACAACTTACACAAACTCGTGGGCTTCTCTCACTATGTGACTTCAGAATCTGAGAAACTCAAATCTAAACCAAAAGATCTGAATATTCTCCTGGCTGGAAGGTGGGATATCTAAAAAGTAAATCTCTCAAAGATTTAATTGTAATTTTTAAGTATAGGTACTCAGAATAAAACATTTACATGAAAACTTCCTCGCAACAATGGAAGGAATTGCAGGTAGTCCCTTTTATATTTTCTGCAGGTGTTCAGAAGTGCCTCTAATACTGCCAGCACTAAGACACAAAGTGTTAGCTCAAAACTGAAATATATCTGAATTACACAACATTCTTTGTCTTGCTCTTGGAACTCGGTTTAGTGGGGCTGTACAGAGTGTGTTCTGCCCTTCCATTCTGCAGCAGCTCAGCTCAGCACGCTTGTACCAACTACCTTCACTAGGGCTGGACATCCTCAAATATCCACCTGGGAAACACAACATTGCCACGAATGCAGAGCTTCTGTCAAACTCTCGGAAAGCTACTGAGTTTTCTTTCCAGTAATTTCTGAAAAATCCCAAGCTGCTACAGAAAAAGTATTTACCATTTTAGTAGAGTTGGAGGATTAAATGTCTCATGGTATATTGAGGCATCACAAAGAGAACTCCCCCCTCAGTTTTTGCAGATGGTAGGAGTTTTGCACATTATCTAAGCACAAATGCTGTATTTTCGCATGAATACATATATTTATAGCTTTATAGCTCACAGGGTTTCAAAGGTCCAGGCCCTGAACACATCTTGTGCGGCCCTTAATTTCTAAAATCATTTCTCAAATTTTGCTCAGTGTCCTTCAACCATAAAGAAATTAGGATCATATCCTACTAAGTTCCAAATACCCTAAAATACCAGCAGAGCCTACTCAAAGAAGCCAAGCAAAATCTGGAACAGGTACATCTCACTTCTACTTCTCAGACCGCTTCTCTGGTAATATGACATGAAAACAAAGCATCTTGAATATTCTAAGTTACGAAGTTAGATTTTTGTCAAGACTTTAAGCAAAATCATAGTAACAGCATCATTCAACGGGTTTTCCTTCATCAGAAAAAAAACTGCTCGGATTTTAATGCCAGTAATTTCCAACAGAAAACATTTAACAGAAAGCAGTCTGGGCACTGCTCAGGTTACAAGTGAACGTATTTTCTACTTTAGCTTTTGCATTACCGTAACGCATTATCTCACATAATTAGATTTTTCCAAAACCTCTAGAAAATGAGCTTTCCACGTGCTCTGGATGTTTGTTTATTGACTAAACATGGTGTGCATGAACTAAACAATGCATTGGAGTAACAGGAATTATGAAAGAGTAATACTACAGCCTAATGGACCATAGAAATAGCTCTGTAAAACCATCATTTATCTCTAGCACAATGTCTTATACTACAGACTTCTATAGTTTTGATCTTTATACCAAAAAGAAAGGGCAGAGATGAAAAAAAAACCCACCCAATATAAACCCCCAAAATATCCTCAGTACTAACTCCTTAGCTCAAAGCTGTTCTTCTGCTATAATAATGTACACACAGTCTAAAAGTCAGAGAAAAACTTGTATTTTTCACATGCCACCCAGCAACCTGCAGTATAAAACTTTTCTCAGTTACTTTCTGATATTTTTGCCTTTCCTGTTTTCTGGCTATTAAGCAACAGTTCATGAACAGATGGCCCACTAAAAAATAAATAAATAAGTCATAGCCCATACTGTAACAGTCCATGTGCTACTGAAAAAAAAATAGTTTAAAATCATCTTTTAATTCAGTGCTATTTTATGTTAACACTTAAAAGCAGGACAGACTTTCACTAAAGAGTCAAAGAATTGCTTGCTCATTTAACCCCAACCGAGAAAAAAAAAAGTTAGATTTGATTTCTCAGTGCATTAAATTAGACAACATTAACAGATTCATATAGAGGCACAGTATATTTCTGCTCAGCTGTTATGGTGCAATGACAACTAAAACAGCTTTTGACATGTGCTTTCAAGACAAAGCAATATATTGCTTCCAGTTATCACCTGTAGTGCTGACAATTATGAAAAATTAATGACACCTCATTATTTTCACTCCTTCCTCCACAATCAATCATTAACTCAGTTCCTTTTCAAGAAATCCCCAACCAGTCCCTGAAAATCCCAAAGAACTTTGCTCTTTACAGGTCATTTCCTGCTTTTTTTATCTTGCTGGTTTCCAGGTTAGGTGAGACTCTGTCTCTGAGTGTGACAACATCTAAAATCTCATGTCCTTCTTGCCAGCAAAGAGAAATACAAGTGTAATAACAAAGTAATAATGACTTCCAGTTCTGTCATCACATTGAACAATCCCAATACAAATTACTTTGTTCAGGTACCAGAGTGCATAAATCCACTCTTAATAAACTGGTTTAACACAGCTGAGAATACAATGAAAACTTTTAAAGATACTTCCTTTTCCTAGCAAGCTTTTGATGGGCTATTCACTCACGAAAGCATGGGAAAAACTATTTTCTGAAGTGTATCTCCACAACTGCCAGGTGTTCTGTTAGAGACTCCACAGTTTCAACATGCTCTGTGTATGTATTGCCTCTCCTTCACAGGAAGTGCCAATTTTTAATTTATTTTTACACCAAGAATCAGGACGTGTAGTGCTTCAAATCTGCTGGAAGGTACGGTTTGGACATTAAGAGCTCTGAAGGCATGCAAAAGACAGAATTAGTGCAAAATACAGACAGTTCCATTTCATTTCTGAAAAGAAACTAGGTGTCCTACAGAGAATTACATTCCCACACTCAAAACCCCACTATTTTCTTCTTCCTGACACTTATATAAATTTTATTGTGTCACTAAAGAAAAGTTACTTTTGCATTTGGAAACGTTCACAGCAGAAGCATTGGTATTATCACTTTCTCAGAGTTATTAGAAAACACTTATGGATTCAGTGAACCTGAGTTTGAATTTACATTGGAGAAAAAAAAACTTGTCTAAAATATCTTTAAAAGAACATTTGGCTGGCTTCAGAATCCATCTTTTTTATGAGACATTTCACATATACTCCTATTCCAAAAGAACTAATACAAATCATCTCCCAAAACATTTTTACAGATCTATTAATATCACAAATATCACTTTATATAAAGATGCTATACATGGTATATTACTTACATAGAATACTGTATTCCTGTAGCCAGGAAATTCACTTGGAAAAGAGAGATTCATAGTCTGCACATTCACATGGATTTTGTATACACTTTTTGTATTTATCTACATGCAGCTGTCATTCCCACGTAATGGCTTTTTGAGGAGGCTGGGAATAAGTGAAGTCCAAGCTGTGCAGCCAGGCAGGTGTGAGAGCCAGGCAGCCACACAAAGTCACTCCTGTGCTCCACACACCTGGAACAGAGTTAAAACAGCTGCCACTTACTCTGCACCTGCATCAGGGCTACACTCCCAGGATGAGAGAGGGAGAACAAGGCATGGCTGCTGCTGCTCTTTGTGCCCCAAGTACAGACGAAAGTGGAGGGGGGTGTGAAGTTGAATACAAAAAGGTCAAAACATCTCAAAGAAATCCAGAAGACAGACAAGCTGGTAAGCTTTACTTTTTCCAAGTTGCTTGTCCTTGTGTTCCTCTCTCAGTGAACCCCAAGCACTATTTAACACTTCAGGAAACAAAAGTTCTGAATATATTCAGAGACAGATACTTAACAGTAATTCAGGGAGTATTCAGAGACGCTAAAATTTTTAAGCTGTCCTCAGGACTAACAGTTTGGGGAAGAAGGGCTCCAAACCATCAAATAAAAAGACATTTCTGATACCTAAAAGTGCCCAATAGTTTTTTCATTATTTCAATGTGTCTCAAAAGGAATACAGGCTAGCATATAACCTGATTAAATGTGCAATTCTGAAATTTGTCGTGGGCAAAAATTTTGAGTACAGCTTCATCACAATCACCTGATGTTGACACACATTAAATACCAAAGTGGGCTAAAAGTCCCACAGAAAAGTCTCAATTGTTTCACCCTGATACTGGCTGATACTGTTATTGCTGAATACCTCCTTCAAAGTGAAATGGAAAAGGGGTGGTAGACAAAGAACTTCAATACATTAGATCTGGAATATATAACTCTGCTCTGAAAAAGAAGGAGAGGGCGTTCTTGTGGAAAGAGAATTCTTGCATGTCTTTCATAAATGTGTGAGTCACTGCAACCTCAAGTTGCAGCAGTCCAGTGAAAGACCAGAAACACCAATGACTGCCAAGTTTACAATACATAACTTTGACCTGGAGGGAACACAGTAAAATAAATGTAGCTGTCATAATGGCAAATACAATTATTCAAATCATGTATAAAGCCTTTTTCAATCTGACAAAAAAGCTTTCTTCATAAATTCCTTCATGCTCCAAATTGCCTAGATTTTACTTTCCCATAGTAAATATGTATCCCAAAAAAAAGTGCATAACTCCTACAGCTGGCAAACTAAAGATGTTAAGCCAGCTCTTTTGCTCCGCTTCCCAGGAGAGCTTCTGCTCAAACTGTCAGCATTTTGTAAATAACTGGTAAGCATTTCTCAAGTATCACATCATGATGCACACACCAGCTCCAAACCCTGCTCGGCAGCATTTGTAATTGCACAGCCTATACCTTTCCCTATTTATGGAATTCATCACTGTTACATGGCCTTTGATTCTAGCAGGAAGGGATCATAGGAAATATTCAAATACATTTAACATTAGAGCTAAAGTGCCACAAAATTGAGTGAAATATTCTTGTGAAGTTCAACCACCATAAATTCATATACTGGGAATACTCAACCTGCTAAGGTATTCATAATTTGTTTCCAAAGAAATAAAATGAAAGTTTTTATGAAACTTTCTAATTCCATTTTTTCTATCAGACACAAAAAAACCTCATGTTTTCTGGAAGTTTAAACCAGTATTTTTTTTATACTTTGCTGGAAAGCAAGCCATTCAGAAAAAAATTGTTAATAAATTAAAGAAAAATTCTGCATGTGGCACCAGGCTTCCAGATACACGTGACAGAGACAAGAAAGCCCTCCTGCTGAAGGACACAGAGGAAACAAATGATCGAAGTAGCCCCAATTTGGAATCCTTCCAGAAGCTCTATCTTACCATCCTGAAGCCTGCTATTGTTTTGATAAACTCTATTATCTGAGTTGGTGTTAAAATGAACTTTTTTTGGTGGGCCTATGCTTGTCTGTTCCCAACCTCTTGGTAAGAATTCCTTTTTCTGGCCAATCATGCTGTGCCTTAATGATGCAGATGGAGAGTAAGCACTGCCAAGACCTCTGTAAACACTCCCAATGCTGTTGAGAGGCTGAAAGGTAACATTATTTTGATAATGGTTTCTGAAACTTGTTATCAGCAGAAAATCTCTTCTCTGCCACATGTCCTCCTATGTGAAAATATGCCATTTGCAAGTTGAGAGCTGAAAATTACTCTCTCCAGGATGATCAGGAACAAGTGAGAACAAACTGATTGTTCTGACTCTGAAACATGCAGGTGTTCAGTCCACCAAGGCTCTGAAACAGACCAACATTTTTGTGGGGATAACAATGCATCTGCAATAAAAATCCTTCCTCCTGTGCTGCAATGGTACATTTCTAAATAGAATATAGATTCTGCTTCCTTTGTGAGAAAGCTCTACAAGAGGAGAAAGTTGTTTGTGGCATGTATGTGTAACTGCACTACAAAGTCAGAAAAATTCTCCACCACAAGTTTGTTCATCATTATGTTGTTCAAGTCATGGAAACCTGCACAGGCATCTTCCATTTGGGGCAAAAAAAAAATTTTTTTTTTTTTTTTAAATTTAAAATAAAAGGAGAATGAATGGTACATCTTAGGGAATGGTCAGCGTGGTAATTCCCCAAGGATACTGTAACTCTTCATCAATACAGATGTTTAATAGATGACAGCAAAGATAACAATAGAGGAGATAGTATAATGGTGTTCTCATCTGACACCTGCACAATCACTTATGAAACAGCAAATAGCAAAAAGCTTAATTACCCATATTTGGGGACAGAAAAATTCATCAGCAATGACGTTGCCTATGATTCTTAAGATGTAGAAGAATAATGTGCTTTCTCCATGAAAACATTGTTCTTTTGAATAGCAGCTTCTTCCCCCAGATTCCAAATAAGGAATGCTGGAGCCATGGGAGCGCCCGGTGTCTCACAGGTGTCCCAAGCTGAGAGAGGCTGTGGTTTTAACTCAGCACTGCTAAAAACTTGCTAACACCTGAAATTAGCACTGCTGGTTCCCCAGCGTGCTTTCAGATGTGTTTTGGCAGTTGCAGTTTTAGAGCAGGTATGGTGAAACTCCAACCCATTCAAAGGGGAAAATAACCCCTTACTTTGCTCTTTCACTTTTGTAAATTAAATTACAAACCCTGACAAACACATTGGAACTGAATTCCACTAATCCCTTCAGACTGCATTCCTCATTTTCTGCAGAAAGCTGCACTATCCTTTTCAGTCTCCTTGCTTTGGTTCTTAGACATAGCTGTTCTAAACTGCATTCAGATCACAGACTAAAATAAAATCTGTGTGGAATTGTCTTTGCATTGACTTCAAGTTCTACCATTGTAAAATGAGCAATGAAAAATAACAAATAGGGTAAGATCGTCTGTGAAAACAAAACTGAAACACAATCCTCGTTCAAGAGAGCCATCTAGTGCCTTCATGCTCCAAGTGAAGGATGCAGATCTTCAAGTTAGCTACTGGCTGATTTTTAGGAATTATTCAGAGCCCCATATTTTTCCCCATACTTTCAAATACCTAGTAATCAATGCACTATTTCTTGCTCAGCATCTGAAGACCACTGCTTTAGTTAATAAACCTTGTAAAAATTCAGCTGAAAATGAAAAAATAGAAATTTAATTAACTCTGTATTTACAGGAACTTGCTGAAAGGAGCTCATGAACTGAGAAATTCCTAAAGTTCTCCTTCTAAAGATCATGTATTAGAGAAATATTTTTTCCCAATGTTCAGTTTTCAGTCAAATAATGAGCTAAAGAAAATAAACCCATATATTTTAGCTTATATTCATTGTTACAAATCTAAAACCTAAGATCTACCTATTTTTGTAAATAAATTTATGTTCAGGGAAATTAAATGTGTAAGAGCCAAAGCCAATTAAAGCAGTGTGACTACAAAAAAATATATAACTAGATGTTAATTATCTATCAGCAAATGAAAATAATGCATTCTCCACATGCAGGTTTTAAGGAGAAAAGTGTGTGAAGCTCCTTCCCATTAATAAATGGCTGTTTACAGGCCCCATTTGGAAGTCTTTCCCAAGAAATACTGGTTTGAAGTGAATTAGGAAAGAGACAACACCGCAGAGCAATGGCAGCATAAGACCTGTGTTAATGGAGGATACAGCAGCCACAAGTCAGTGAAGCACCACTAAGAACCTGCTTGCAATTACCAAGTACAGCCATCAGCTGACTAAGTATTTCTCTGTCAATTATTACATTATTTTTCATTTTTTTTAGTAATATCAGTGGAACTCTGACTATGCACAAAATCTTCCACTATCACAGGTGTCTAGGGGAGAACACAAAGTGTGTCTTTAGAAAGAATATATGTAAGCAAATTGTGTAAAAAGCAGGGAAATAAAGAACATACAGAACCAGTAACTATTCTAAATATACTCATTAAATGGCTCTAAACCATTTGGGTTGTTTTGTAAAGGGTTATGTTTCAGGGAGAAGATGATGTGCTGATAAACGGAGATAAGCCAAGGAATACATTGACTCCACCTACAGAAAAGCTACAGCAAACTATTTCCTTCCAACAGTGTGGCCGAGCAGTAACCAAGTCTGAATTCATTTATTCTCTCAAATCTAATCCTATTCCCCTTAAATCAGTCAATCCCACTGACCTCATTTGACTCCAAAAAAAAAGAAAAAAAAATAAAAATGTAAACAGAATTTTGTCCTCAGTGCTTTCAAACATATCCACAGTTTTGGTGGAGATGTCTTTCGGAGCACATTGGGGTTATTCACCAATATTTCAGCCAAATCTTTATAGTGAGATGAAAGATATTTATACCCATTATCAAATTTTGTGTTTGTGCATAAATATATTGAGAGCCTTATAATCATGTTGGAATACCAGCCTCAACCTGTCAACAACCAAAAAAATTTCCTATTATCAGGATTGCCTCACAAGCCAATAACTACATCTATTAAATGATATGATATGATCATCTATTCACTAAATCAGAAATATTGTTTTGTTAAATAGTTTAATCTAACATTACACTTTCCCTTCATCAAGATGAGTTTTAGGTGAAACTTTAGAAAGGGTTTACATTATTAGCTGTGTTCTACTACCTACAATAAAACTTCCATTTTTATTACTAAAATAAGCCAGCACATACCAAGGCAAACCTCATTTTCTTACACAGAGTTTAAGACTTGTACAAGCAAAAAATTTAGCAAATGAAAAACTGTTCTATTTTAGCAGACTAGGGGGTGGAGGAGGGAGAACGGGGGGTTTTTTTTAAGATTAAAAAACACATTCTCTTCTTTTGAGTCTTTGCATCCTTGCAAAGGAAAAAAAATGTGTTCAATACATGTACATATATACACACACAGAGAGAGATAAAGACTCTGGCAGGAGATTGGCCTGTTGCAGCTTTCTGGAGCTCCAGCTGCTGTGACAATACATGGATTTCCAGTCCAGCTGAAAGGCTGAATATTTCCTAATTAAAAGGAGTCTCAACATAGCTAACACAGAGGGTCTACATCAGAGAAGTGTACATTAGAATTCGAGGGTAACCAACTCTCCCCTTCCCTGGAAATACAGTTCTAATTCTGAGAAAATACATCGGCATGTCAGAGCTGTGAGTCACCTACACAAGCTAAAGTCATTCATTTGAAAAAGGACGGGAAGATGGAGCTAGAGAAAGTTAATTACATTATAGAATAATGAAGTTATTGGCACAGAAATGAGTAGCAGCAGGTTTACAGAAAAGTATGAAAGAAACCAAAATTCATCATTTTTCTCTTTCATTGTGGCTTGTCTCTAAAATCTTGACGTGCAACCAGAAAGTGGTAAATGTGTGAACTGAGCAAAGAGCCTTGCAAACACAGTATTTTACATCTGAGGACAATACCTGAATTACAGCAATTCAAGCCAGTCCCCAGATTGCCTTCTAAAGGATGCGCTCTCCAGGAATGCTGGCAGGATCAATACTTATCACATCCACACATGGAAAGGTACAGAAATCCAGCTTATTTATGAATCTGATTTTCCTCTCTTCCAAAAATAATTTCTTTATTTGCTACTATGAGACATGGCAGTTTCAAACTGACAGCTTTCTCATATATGAGATTCCAAACTACTTGTGGTGGTGTCATGGAGGTCAATCCTGTTCTTAAAGAAACTGATTTCTAAATGAACAGAGCTTTCTAATCCTTCATGGACTTATAAAAACTATTGCAACCAAGCACCCCAGCAAGAATATCACAGGGCACAGCAAAATCTGAATGGGCTATATTAGAAGTAACAACTGCTCCCTAGAGCATAATCTGCCTACTTTCTCCTGTCTCCAGTGACTACCAGCACTGCAGAGTCCTTCTGTATACTTAATGGTCACCTTAAAAACACATATTACTATTGATACTTCGATAAAAAGCAATTGTCTTCATAGCAAATGATAAGATTAATATTTTGAGTTGAGCCAGGAGAAATAAAAGGAAAGAGGCACTAATGAACCTAATAAAAAAGCTCAGTCTAGAATGGTTGTTAATCTGTGTAACCGACTTCAGGGAAGAAACGTTTGGTGTCGATAAAGCATTTCCTTAGTAAATTACTACTGGCTCCAGTGTAAGACATTTACAGTAAACACCAAAAGTCTGCAAGGCATCTGTTCTATTCACAGTGGAAGAAGGAACTTTGCTCCATTAATAACTTTAAAAACATGCAATAACTAATTCATGATGGCAGTTCAAATCCTATCAGCAGCCTTCATTATTTGACCAAGCTGAGTTCAAAGATAGAGCAAAGTTTTAAAAAAAAAAACCCTGAAAGTTTAGAAGTACACTTTAAATTACAATAAAAATGTGTTGCTCTTCTTTCTACTAAATATAAAAAAGCTGTAACTTTAAACCACGAGCAACAAAATTATTTTAAGAATACATGCAAGATAAGAGTTAAAATGTGTATATAAAATCCTATATGATCTCAGAATTTGTTTTAGTGAAATTGTATGTTGTACAGAGAGGGCATGTGTAATATACGTGTATGTATATATAATAAAATACTTGCTGGAATTTTAACATTTGACTTCACTAGAGACTTAGTGGGACTTCGCCTTAGGCAAGTTTTTAATAGCAATAATAAAAAAATACTTAATGGTACTTAGAGTAAATAATGTGTGGTCACTATGTTTAAAAAAAAGTAATACCAAACATCTGTGCTAGATTTCCACATGATAAAATCCCCATATTACCTACAGTTCTCCCAAAGTTATAGAGAAACAAATGTTTATTTAAAATTCTAGAAGGGACATGTGATAACCAATTTAAGAACTTTAAGGCAGGCATCTTGTGTTTTCTGACAGGAATGTATATTTAAGTGATCTTCATGATATTTAATTCTGAACATGAAGAATGCCATAGTATGACATAATGGCTCCAAGACACTAACCACTCCAACCACTAACAGACCAAGAACAGCCTTTTTCTTAAGTCTCCTTGCAAAGACCACTTTGTTCCCTACAGGATACATTAATTTCCTTATCAAAGCAAAAGCTATTAATTTTTTTTCAGAAAATAACAATAAATTTCAGCTACCTTTGAAAAACACTAACAAAAATAATCAAGTGAGTTTAATTAGTTAAAAGCATAGGATTCAGTCTAATTCAGGGATGAAAAACCAAGTGCAATCCAGGCAGAAATCCTCAGAAAGCATGAAAAAGAGCTCAACATTCTCTTAAGAGGCTGCATCTCCCAAACTGAAGCAGAAACACATGTTCACACTGTTTGTTACTCAGAGCTCTATTTGTTCTCTCTTACTTTGTCAATCAGGAACTAAGGAAACCTTTGCTATAACTATCTCTAAGCTGAGAATTCAGCTATCCCTGTGAAAGCTTATTGCCTAGATTTTAAATTCCTTGATACTGGAAAGAAATCTAACACCATTTTTTGCATAGCTTATTTCCCAACATTTTAGTGAACCTTGCCGACACTGACATTCTTTGCTATTCCTGTAAAAGAGCAGGATTCCAACTTCAGCTTTATTCTCCTCCTCCTGCTCTATAACAGGCCTCACATTTGCCATTTCTAAGACCTCCAAACACAAAGCTTGAGTAAAACTGTCATCACAAGTTCACTTCTGTGAAACCAAGTTTAAAGATGCAGAGGACTGCACACTGCAGAAAGGTACAATCTTAGAGGGCCACAAAGTCAACACACCACGGTTAGCCTGTATCTGCTAAGAATATGAACACAAAGGAAGAAAAAAACCTATTGTTTTATTTTCTGGAGTTATTTCTCTGCCTCTAGTACACTAGCCAATCCCATGACTTTCGCCTGTACTTTCTCTAAGAAATACCATCTAAAGCCTGGAGAAATTCCAGATCTTTGAAGGCAGCTATAATTATGAAATTCCGCTAAGGCTAGTCATGGGGGGGAGAGAAGCAATCAATGCCTTAAAATAGAGAAATTGTTGCATGATTCTTGGGTATTCAGCCAATCAGAACAGTAGGATATTTATTTCTGGTAATGTGCATTTTTGTGTGAAATAGGCAGAAAGTAATGACTGACAAGGTAAAGTCTTAAACACAACAAGAAGTTATTTCTCTTTACCGAGTTAAGTGAACTTTGAAAAAGTTACCAGCTAGACAAAAGCAGCTGTGGAATAACAAAGAACACCTCCTTTACTATTCAATTCCTTGTAGGATCAGTGGTCAGGGGGTGCAGATCAAGGAGATAGAACAGACATTCATTTGAGATATGAGTGTGTCGAAGAAGTTGTCTGTAATTCCCAACGTTCCAAGACCACTTGCTTCAGTTTCTTTCACAACATGGTAGTTTAATCCTCTGGTTTGGTCAAAATATCACCCACCAGTGATTATTAATACCTTTCTATACCACCATGTTGAGTTATCTAAGAGACTCTGAGTGAACAAAACAGAAGAAATTCCAGCTTTGCACTGTTTTAAAGCACTTAGAAATGAACAGCATAAGAGAGAAAGTTATGGTTGCATTAGGGGAAAACACGGTCAAAAGCTCAGCAAAATACATATAAGACTTGACCTTTCTCCAGCTAGGTTGTACACAATTAGATTTCAAGAACTGAAAAATTCAGATTGAAAGTAATCTAAAATTAAATACCAACGGCAAAGAGCTTATAAGGAGTCCATCTCTACACTACAATTTAATATAGGGTTGAGGCTGTATAAAAACAGAAGTCTTCAGTTATTTTTTTCCACATTCAACCTCATTTGCACCATGTTAACTTTTTTCCATAGACAGCACTCTTTCTGCTGGAAACTACAGCAGAATCTATCATTGTAAAGGTAAATTGACACACACAAACTCTACCTGTTGAATAATTTCATATGACACTACACAGAATTTTATCATCCATAAACTTGTTTCACAGAATTACCAAATCGTTAAGGTTGGAAAAGACCTCCAAGATCATCAAGTCCAGAATATTTGACAATCTCCATCTTATCAATTAGACCATGGCACTGAGTGCCACACCCAGTCATTTCTTGAACACCTCCAGGGATGGTGACCCCACCACTTCCCTGAGTTGTCCCTTCCAGCATTTAACAGCCCCTTCCATGAAGAAAATCCTCCTGAACCTCCGCTGGCGCAGACAATTTCAAGTGCAGCAGCAGAAATAAAATAGGAAAACTAATTAAAAAGAAGAAACAGCCATCCAGGATTTGATCAAACAGAACATTACATATGACCCAATACTAGTTTCTCAGAAATATACTCGACACTTGAGCTATACTCCAACCTGTAAAAATAAAGAAAGCAGAGTGTTTTAGATGATGCTCTAAAATGACAAATATTTTGTTAAAGTATAGAAAGATTAACACAATTTGAGTGAATACTAAATAATTCATGAATGAAATTCATTAAAAATATATCCAAGTCCTAGCCTACTTTTACAGCATTCTCAGGAGGAAAAAAATGTTCAGTAACTCTGCCAGGTGATTTACACAGTTAGGACGAAAATCTACAAACACTAGTTAAGAAAATAAAAATATCAATCCACTGGGGAGGCTGTTGCAGAAGATTCAACACAGTAACCTCTGGTTTATCATATTGAGAACCTGTATTGTGCAGGATGAAGAGCAAAAGCAGAGTCAGAAATTCAAATGAGCACTGCAGAACAAGGACTTAACCAAGCTACACACAAAGATCAAAGGTTGATCTATTTGGACTTTTAACAAATACGTAATACTTTTAACTGTTGTACACAACTGTACATAACGTCTGATGTTACTTCAAAGCATGCAGACAACTTTCCATAACAAGAAAGCAAAAGAAAAACTTTGAACCTCAGAACATTTTCCAAGAGCCCACCAAAAAAACAGGATCCAGTGTCCTGGATAAACAAACAGGCACCTACTAAAACATTTTGTTTCTGAAGAGTTCCTACAGCCTACACATCATACTTCCAAGCTGCCTACCACAAACTTCAAATATGCAGAAATTTAAAAAAATAAATAAAAATCAAACCTATAAATACCATGCAACAGAAAGAGAGCTGAAGAGACAGACTTCACCCAAAGCCTTGAATTCTTAGAAAAACAAGGAAATTGTGAGCCAAAATCTCCAAAACATTAGATAGTTCCTGCCAATCTGGCTGGGACAGATGCCAGGCAACAAATCTAGCAAATTTTAAACCTCGAGCACTTACCAAGGTATATCAGCATGTCATAAACAGTAAATCCCATTCTACACTTGCAGCTCTCCAGACGAAAGACAACCTCTATAGTCTCGTATCAACTGAGGGAGAAATAACTTTTTTCCCTGCCCCTGAGAATAACCCAGGGGGGACATCAAATTAATTCAGTATAAATACAGGAGAAACATGCACAGTCAATAGGTAGCAATAATATCTCCTTTCAGCATTCCTTGGACCAATCAATTAAGTGGATGCCAAAGGACTTTACTTAGAAGCTTTCATTTTACCTTCTTTTCAAGCTCAATTTAGTTCTATTTCTCACCATCCTTGATTACCATTCCCATTAGAAACTTTCTTCCAATTTCCTCATGTCCGATATATAGCCAAATTAGGGTTCACAAACTTAAGTGATACTGATACAACAGATGAAATCCAACCACATAATCATCCATCCTTGAAAAACAGAGCGTATGCAGACCTAAATCCAGAAACTTGTCTGCTAGTTTGTAGAACTTATTCCACAACCCTCCCTCATCACAAATTCAGTATCAGTAGCTCCTTATGCAACTCCTTTCAGAGCCCATTAATGCGTTGCATCAGTTTTAATTAAAATTCTCCCTGTGAAAAGATTCAGGATCCACGCTTTCACAAGGAAACTTTACTGAAAGGTATCATGAAATCTTCCACTTTCTAAGCTTCAAATGGGCAGCAGAAACTACCAAGTCCTCAATACATATTCTAGGTTAGAGAAGACCATAAGCTAAACATAAAATAATTTGTCCATGGCAAAGAAAATATTTTGACAACAGTCTCTAGACGTAAATAGCTGTTCTTAATCTCAAGGACTAATTCTTAAGCTCTTGCACTAATTTCATTTGCACTTTGATCTGTCAGGCAAATTGGTGTTTTTAGTGACCACGCCGCTGCTGAGTTTCTAAGCAAACAGACCTGTTTCTCCTGACTTCCCTTGCTGTGTGTAGCTTGTATACAACCTCTCTGCAATTTTCACCCTCCTTAGCAGGGTCTTTGTGAGGAAGACTCACCCTGCCTTGTTTGCCTGACAGTCACATGAGAACACTGCTGGGATCTAAAGGGGCAGATGGGCTTCACACCAGGCCAGATTTTCTTTCAATTGTACTAATCCAATCACCCCAAATCCAGTCCCAAAAATGCATTTACAAGTGATGTGGGCAGCTGGTGCAGGTGGGCTTGGGATCAAATTTAGGTTTTTTCAAAGTAGAGCACAGCCATCAGTGCAGTGTTCCAAAGCAACATTATGGTATATTTATGTAAAAAGTTGGGAGTATCCCCACACGAAAATACATTAGAAATACACACAGGCAGAAGCCTTTGTTTATGTGGAAGGCAAATGATTTTAAAACACTCTTTTCAGACGCCAAAGGCATACAAATCCAACACAAAGGTAGCATACGCTCATGACTCTTTAGTTAAAACAGCAGCAGGTGTCATTTCCCTCTTCAGTAGGTCTTCATTTGCCAGATATCACTTGGTCAAAATAAAAGGATAAAGAAACTTTGCAAAGCAACATTTCAGAGACAGTAAGTCCAAATATACTTACTTCTTCCGTATTTTCTTATACTTGCTTTCAAATGTCATACAGTCCCTGCTGTATACTTATTACAGATGCAAAACAAACGCGTGCTATCCTTTTCATGAAAAAAATTAGAGCACAAAAAGAAAACACTTCAATATTCTAAATTATATTTCTAAAACTGCAACAAGTACCATGACTATTTTTAACAAAAACACATATTTTAAACAAATAAATTGAGTTTTTCATTACCTCTCTAAGGTGCATGTTTTCCTTCTCCTTCTGATCTAAAATTACTTCTAAATGATTAACCTGAGATTCAGCCTCTGCCATCCTTCGAGTTCTCTCATTGTCATCTTCCATTCCTTTAGAAGGCAAACCTTTACTTTGCAACATCTCTAGAAGCTTTTTTATTGATTCATCTCTGGCATTCAGTGTTTGCTTTTGTGTTTCAATCCTAAGCTCCATTTCTTCTAGAGTTTTTCTCAACAGGAAGAGCTCTTTAGCTTGTCTATCATGTTCTGCCTGAAGTCTTCGAAAATTCTCCTCTGTGAGCTCAATGGTAAAATGCTCAGCCCCTCGGTTCCCACTTTCTTGCTGGAGAAGATGGTTAAGGTCTCTCTGGGTTCTAAGCTCATCTTGAAGTGCCTGGATTGTCATTTGCAGATGCTGCAATAAAGAAAAAGAAAAAAATAATTCAGGATCTGAATGTAGAATTAGTGTTTGATTAAACTTTTGTTGTATGCTGTTACAAAAGTCATTAGAATTAGTAATGAAAGTATATCAAATGACCTTATAAAATATCAAATGCAGGTGGCAATATCTGTAATGATATCTTTCAAGTGCTTCTAGGAAAAAAAAAGCAGACAACATACACAAAATAATGTCAGCTACAGATAAAATTAACAGCAACAAATGCAAACACTAGGCAATGACACATCCATTAGAACAATCAATGTGTACCTACAAAGCTCAAAGACTCAGTATTCCATGTTTTCTAAATTACTTCATAGACTAAAGATAAATCTGCCCTTCATGATGCTCAACAGTAGTGCTGTTTATAAAGTCAATCAAAGCCCTCACTATAATTAAGGGGACTTTGGGGAGGGGCTGAGTTGGGGCTGGTTGGTTTCATTTTTTCATTTTGGCAGCTAAAGCTATGAACAAGTTTAGTAAACAGGATTACTGTATCCCTAAAAAGCAAACAAAAAAAACCACAATAAGCAATACTGAATTTTGAAAAATACATTTACTGCAAACAGTGGACAAACCTTTGTTCTTCTGGCATCCAAAAACTGAACAGCATGGTAAATGAAAAAATGAAGCAAAATCAACATAAATAAAGGTCAGATGCAAGCAAAGGAGATTCAACAGAAAGAACTGAATTCAACAAAAAGTATCTTCAACAGAAAAAAATAATTTTATTGAATTATACAGAAAGGCAACAACAAATTCACAGTACTCAAACATATAAACCTATAGACAGACTTTACTCAATAGATGTGACAAAGAAAAATATATTAGAAATAATCGGTCCCATCGTGAATTACAAAATTCCTATTGGACATTACTGTTCTTTTGCACTTTCAGGTTTTTCAGAACACTGTAACTTGTCCTAAAATATTTATACTACATCTGAGTACAGCAGTCTGTCTCTGTTCCAGAGGTATGTCTTGCACTCCTTACTCAACACAGATCAAAATCAAAATAGATTTTGCCCATGTTAAAGTTGGAATAGAGACAATTAGCCCAAATTACTATGGTTTATGATGTCCATTTCAGATTATATCTTTATCTGACAATTTGTTTTTCTTCTTATTTTTTCCCCTCTATTCACTGCCTACACAGCATATTGAGCTTTTACAAATATGGATTCCTGAATAGGCACACAGGTCTGTACCAGAAGATGTTTAATTGCAGGAATTAGGGGGCTTAAATGCATGTCATCAGACCTTTTCGGTTTATTTGATGTTTTGCAACTCCACATTCTAAAAACAAGAGCACCAACAATGAAAACCATACCAAAAAAAAAAAAAAAAACAAAAACAACACAGACACCAAACAAACAACAAAATTTCATTTCATTTGATACTACCTTCATGTTTTACACAAATGCATGTAAATCTGTCAGTTTTTAGCAAACATGAAAAATTCAAAACCTTAAGAAATCAACCTTTTGAAATCATGTCTTTTATCAGTTATTTCAAACAGAAAAAAAGTATTGCCAGTGGCAGAATTGAGATAGAGACTTTGAATCTGTTCTAACATTAAATAAGTACTATTTTAATACATGTCCAGATCTTAAGTCTCTTAGTATTTGCATCTTATTAGGCACACACTCAGTTGAGAGCTTACAAATACAGGCTCATTTAGAGCCCTGCTTTTATTTAATGGCAATTCTTATCTTTTCTGAACCTCATTATCTTTTTAATTAGCTGTATAAGCTTAAAAGCTCCAATAAACTTAAAACTCCTCTAGATGTAGCAACTTCCCCACTTTGAATCTACTGCTGTAGATGTGTTTGTGACCCCAAGACTGACTACACCTTCTGGATTTCAAAATTATTTCACAACTGTGACAGTGACAGAAGATAGCCGGGTCTTTGCACGTATCCTACACACACACACACAGACTGTCCCCTTTCCACCATCTCTGAAGAGCAGAGTGGTTTGTCCTAAGATAAAACACACCAGGTGAACACTGCAGGTGCTACTGTGGGGATGTACATGTAATTAATACATTCCAAAGACGGGGGAGCTGAGGTGTTTGCCACTGACTTTGGTGCACATCAGCCTGCAAAACAGTATAAAACGCTGCTGAGGACTGGGCCAGCTGCACAAACTGTCTCCAGGGGTCACAGGCAGCTTCCAGGTGTATCCTGTCCCCAGCATGGGCACCTGTAGAGTACAGCCAGGTCAAAGAAGGGGAACACTCATTCTTGGATGGGTGAGCAAAAGGGCTAAGATCTGGTCAAATATAGAAATCAAATCCTAAAGTACCTATGCAGGTGCTTCGTTGCTTTGTCATTGTGAATGCTGCAAGGCCAAACTGCAAACCTGAATGTTTCTACCTGAACCTGTTTAAATTATAACTTTTTACACAGAGACTGCTGACCAAAATCTGAGGCTAAGTGGACCAAGCTGCACCAAGACTTCTCTGAAAATTTTAGACAGCAAGGGGGTCTCAATGAAGCTTGTGACTCAACAGGAAGGACCACGTCCTGATTGTACTATAGTCCATTGTAATGGGTAATAGAGTTATTTGGATACTGCACTGGTAATATTTAGGCAGTGTATTAACAACAAATTTAATCATAATCACCCACAACAACACTGTCCTATTTCTCACATCTGACCAAGAACTTTCTCTCTACTACTATGCTACAACTAAGCAACAGCAATATTCAGCAACTACCAGTACTCCAGAAATAGTCAAATTTTTTCCCTGATCTGAACAATGATTCAAGACACATCCTCCTAATGTTAAAATCAGACAATGTTTATTACTTCATGCTAAAACCTATTTACAAATAAATGTTTTTCCAAAGTCAAGTCATCTATGTATATCAAATGTCAATATGTCTATAAAAATCTAGCTGAGCAAAAGCAAACTAATTCTAAAAATATTATGTTTGAACCCACATATAAAAGCAAACTTGACATACGCATTGCTAACACACAAACCTTCTGAATGCAAGCTTTAAAAATCAAAATTGTTGGATCAACACAAAACCAATTAGAAAACAGAACTCAAACACCAATTCTGGTTAAGGTAAGTGAGACAAGTTCCTTTTCTGCCCCCAGCAGCCTGTGCATGCTGTCCTTAGGCTCTGCCCAGACCCACATTTAGCACTGAGCATGACAGTAGCTCTGGCTGCTTCTCT
>VZRS01013135.1:72444-147516 GCA_013398055.1 Ifrita kowaldi | reverse complement strand
AAAACAACACAGACACCAAACAAACAACAAAATTTCATTTCATTTGATACTACCTTCATGTTTTACACAAATGCATGTAAATCTGTCAGTTTTTAGCAAACATGAAAAATTCAAAACCTTAAGAAATCAACCTTTTGAAATCATGTCTTTTATCAGTTATTTCAAACAGAAAAAAAGTATTGCCAGTGGCAGAATTGAGATAGAGACTTTGAATCTGTTCTAACATTAAATAAGTACTATTTTAATACATGTCCAGATCTTAAGTCTCTTAGTATTTGCATCTTATTAGGCACACACTCAGTTGAGAGCTTACAAATACAGGCTCATTTAGAGCCCTGCTTTTATTTAATGGCAATTCTTATCTTTTCTGAACCTCATTATCTTTTTAATTAGCTGTATAAGCTTAAAAGCTCCAATAAACTTAAAACTCCTCTAGATGTAGCAACTTCCCCACTTTGAATCTACTACTGTAGATGTGTTTGTGACCCCAAGACTGACTACACCTTCTGGATTTCAAAATTATTTCACAATTGTGACAGTGACAGAAGATAGCCGGGTCTTTGCACGTATCCTACACACACACACACACAGACTGTCCCCTTTCCACCATCTCTGAAGAGCAGAGTGGTTTGTCCTAAGATAAAACACACCAGGTGAACATTGCAGGTGCAACTGTGGGGATGTACATGCAATTAATACATTCCAAAGACGGGGGAGCTGAGGTGTTTGCCACTGACTTTGGTGCACATCAGCCTGCAAAACAGTATAAAACGCTGCTGAGGACTGGGCCAGCTGCACAAACTGTCTCCAGGGGTCACAGGCAGCTTCCAGGTGTATCCTGTCCCCAGCATGGGCACCTGTAGAGTACAGCCAGGTCAAAGAAGGGGAACACTCATTCTTGGATGGGTGAGCAAAAGGGCTAAGATCTGGTCAAATATAGAAATCAAATCCTAAAGTACCTATGCAGGTGCTTCGTTGCTTTGTCATTGTGAATGCTGCAAGGCCAAACTGCAAACCTGAATGTTTCTACCTGAACCTGTTTAAATTATAACTTTTTACACAGAGACTGCTGACCAAAATCTGAGGCTAAGTGGACCAAGCTGCACCAAGACTTCTCTGAAAATTTTAGACAGCAAGGGGGCCTCAATGAAGCTTGTGACTCAACAGGAAGGACCACGTCCTGATTATACTACAGTCCATTGTAATAGGTAATAGAGTTGTTATTTGGATACTGCACTGGTAATATTTAGGCAGTGTATTAACAACAAATTTAATCATAATCACCCACAACAACACTGTCCTATTTCTCACATCTGACCAAGAACTTTCTCTCTACTACTATGCTACAACTAAGCAACAGCAATATTCAGCAACTACCAGTACTCCAGAAATAGTCAAATTTTTTTCCCTGATCTGAATAATGATTCAAGACACATCCTCCTAATGTTAAAATCAGACAATGTTTATTACTTCATGCTAAAACCTATTTACAAATAAATGTTTTTCCAAAGTCAAGTCATCTATGTATATCAAATGTCAATATGTCTATAAAAATCTAGCTGAGCAAAAGCAAACTAATTCTAAAAATATTATGTTTGAACCCACATATAAAAGCAAACTTGACATACGCATTGCTAACACACAAACCTTCTGAATGCAAGCTTTAAAAATCAAAATTGTTGGATCAACACAAAACCAATTAGAAAACAGAACTCAAACACCAATTCTGGTTAAGGTAAGTGAGACAAGTTCCTTTTCTGCCCCCAGCAGCCTGTGCATGCTGTCCTTAGGCTCTGCCCAGACCCACATTTAGCACTGAGCATGACAGTAGCTCTGGCTGCTTCTCTGTAATTATGTTAAAACTAACAGCCTCAACTGTGGCAGACTACTGCTACTTTGACATAAAAGAATCCATTTTTGTACACCTTCAAGACTTAGAACATGGTGGACCAGATTTAGACTTGTGCTGGCACAGATTTTTGTATCTGCAGCTAGCTAAGGAAAGGAAAGAACAAATGTTGTGAGGGTGGAAAGAAATTGTGTAATTAACTGCAGGGGAAGGAATGTAGGAGTGCTATGAATATCTGTCACACTGCTGTCGTTACAGACACAGAACTTTATGGGATTTAAAAAAAAAACATGCAAGATCTATCACATTTTTTATAACTTCTATTAAAAATGGACCAGTTGACCAGAAATACCTCCATGCCAATTTCTTGACAATATATAAATCGTTCTTTCAGAACTTTTTCAATCCTTCTCTGCAGTCCAGCTCCAAGAAACAATCCATGGAACTGGGAATTGCCCCATAAATTGAAACAAAACTATAAAAGGAAGATTAACTAATGGCTTTTCCCAGATTTCAATTCATGTTCTATGCAAGGAAGCTCCTCTAGTCTATGCCAACTAACTACACCCAAAAGAACTGCCCGCTGAGAACCATCCTGCCACAGTGTGCTTTGGCCACATAAGCACTTTCAGAGCATCCCAAAGCCTCAGACGTGGTGAACAGTGGAGGGGAACAAATTCACAAGGAGACTCACGGATTTAAAATTGTTGGTCCACCTACGGAACCACATCGCTTCTCCTGCTTTGCACCATCACGCTGCCACCGAAAGCCAAGAACATGTTCAAGAACCCAGTCCACTGGATTTTAGCTCCTGATTCTCCTGTTTCTTTCCCAAGCTAGTGAATATGGAATTGACAGGCCCGAATTGGTTGACACAGCCTGGCCTCTCAGCAGTGGCAAATATATAATGATACAGAAGTCTGTGCAAAATAACCTCCTGTGTAATTGTACGCTACAGAAAGCTACAGCTATACCCCAACAATACACCTGGACACGGGTAACAGCAAATTATCCTATCAATCATACTCCCATTTTCTAAAATCAAGCTTCCTTATTTATTTCATAATCTATCACTGTTCCATTTTACTTCCTCACAGTATGAGGCTCTATCATTGAAAGGAAACAGACTACTTAAAGCTTTCTTATGAACCGCATCTAAAGCGATTTGTATGTTAATTTCAGTTGTGCTGCTTAAATAGACTTGCAAACATTTATAAGTATTGTTAAAGAAAAACATGCAAATCCTAATTTTCTTCTGTAAAGGAAAAAAGAAAGGGAATTGGAGATATTTTCTTAAATACCATAAATTAAGAAATTGATTCTCTCATGCATTTCTCCTCATCTGCCTATAGTAATTCATAAATCTGGCATCCAAAAAACACCACTGAAAATGAGTTGACTAGAATTTTGCTTGAGTAAGACAGGACTGACAGAAAGAGTTGGAAGGAGCAGACAGATGTAATTTGTAAGGAATCGCAAGAGATTCTGACCACACACGATGAATCATCAGCATTAAAAATTCTGAGCGTGAGATGTGAGAGAGCTTTTGCATAACACTGTTTGCTGATACAACCACATCTTTGAAAAGGGAGAATTCTTGTCTGACTTTCCTTACTTTTTCTTTCTTTATGCCTTTAAATTTGGTGTCTTGTCAAATTCTATAGTGCTTGTCCTTACTACCATGCTTTGCAAGTTAAATAAGGAATCTTGTCACATACACGTAAATCTGTGTTTCTTAACACAGATGTGGTGGACTGACCTTGGCTGGAGGCCGGGACTCCACCAAGCCACCATATCACTCCCCTCCTCAGCAGGACTGGGGGCGAGAGGGGAATAAGATGAAATAAACCTTGTGGGTCAAGGTAAAGGTAGTTTAATAAAACAAAAGCAAAGGCCATGCACAGAAGCAAAGGAAAACACAAGATTTTCTCTCTATGTCCCATCAGCAGGCCACACCCAGCCATTTCCTGGCCAGCAGGGCTTCAGTACAGTTGCTAGGCCAGACAAACGTAATAAGGAACTCCTCCTCCTTCAGCTTCTTGATCAAACCCTTCCTCCTCTTCCTCCTCCGTTATTAATCATGTGCCCACCAAGCTGCTCTATCACTCCCCTAAGCTTGCCCCTCATCCTGGGCCTTGCAAGTTAAATGAGGGATCTGGTCATATACATTTAAATCACCATTTCTTAATACAGACATTAGATTTAATCTGAAGTATCAGACTTCATTACTATTTAGTCAGCTTCTCTGGGTCATTTCACACAAGTATTTTGGTGAAAAAACAAGTATTGCCTAAAGACTTGAGGTCACTGAATAAAAATGCATCCTCACACAGGCTGAAAAGTTTTAGTATTGCAAATTCCAGAGTAGTTTTTCACGTATTTCTTAAGGAACAATCTGTAAATATATTTCTTTCCCAATTCTCTTATTTGCTGTGGGCTGAGAAATGTTGATGAGCCAAAGCTTGTAGCCTGTAATCATAAGAACCAGAAGGTCAAAAGGAAGAGATTTTTAAAAATATAAGAAGTCAAAGACTTGAGAAGAATAATCTGCAAAGATACATGCCGGGGAAAAAAATAATCAAGTTTTTTAGTTATTAAAAAAAGGAGATTTATTAAAACCTTTGTCATCAGTATCATAGCAAAATGCAGGGGTTTGTATTTAGGTGATCCTTACACCATGACAACTTTTAAGCAGTCCAATTATGCTGCTATCAAGACTGGCCTCCTTTTTTTCACCTCTTCCCTTTGGAAAAGTACTGCTAGTAGTGCCAGAATTACTAAATAGTATTTTAGTTGACTGAAAAACCATCAGTAACAAATATTTCAACCAATATGAACACATGTGAAAGAATCTGTTTCCGGATTACTTCTTACAGCTTAACAGGAGGAAAACACAAAACGCATTTCCACAAGGCCTAGAAATCAATGTCAGTTTAAGAAAAGCAGATTATGACTTGTTTCCCAGTAATTCTGTCTGCAACATTAGCTACCCAGCTAAGAACAATGCATGGTTTAGAAGTCCTGGATACTCAAAGGTAAATCTTCAGCATTCATATTTAAAAACTATTCTCAACAGATATAACTATTTACTGTGAGAAACCCTCCATCCCCTCATGAACAGATCCAGCTCCTCTGATACTCTTTTACTGCCTGCATAAAAAGTGTCTCCTTTTTTCAGAATTGAAGCAGTTAAGGTTCCCCAAGGAAGCTTTTAAACCATTTGGGATGATAAACCTTTACCCTCCCCACACAAAATTTCCCACATGGCCTTAGCTCTACATAATCAATACTTGTGATTTGTATTCCAACTGTCCAGTGTTTACCCAAAGATGAGCAGAATCCCTGTCCTACAGCTAATCCCAGGAGTAACTGCAATCACAGAACAGAAACATCATCTGAATTTCACATCATCACAGCACAAGTCTAGGAAAGTGAGAAAACACTCAAGGCCTTGTCCAAACAACAAAGACAATTCCACTCCCCCATCGATCCCACCCACAAGACCCGCTGTTAACAAACAGATACATGATGAAGAGAAAAACAAAAAGCACAAGAGCACATTATTCCTAGCTCTCTTTTCCTCATGAAATACAGTTCCAGTTATCTCCTCAGCCTTTTATCTAGAAAGAACAGTAAGTTTTCAGTTCCACTGATGCACTATCTGGTACTTTCTGGAAGCCTTTGTTTTTGAGATTGCCTTCCTTGCTGTTAAAAGTTTTAACACAGTAAATACACCCCTAAAGTAATAATCACAAGCTTTCAGAAGGTAACAGTACATTATCAAGGGTTTTCACTATGTTCTATTTAGACAAGATATTTGCAGACATACACAAAACTCTCAAAACATTGTGGAAAAAATTCTTAAAACTGACTAAGTGCTGTTCACTTACAAAACATTGCACTGTGTATTTAGAACAGACTGAAATTTTGTTTCTGCTTTACTTCAAAAAAAATTGAAGGAAATATGAAAAATAAAAATTTCTGCTTGATCTCTAAGTTCAACTCTCCACACACAAAGCAGATTTTTTTCCCAGCATAGAGATGTTCAATGTCAAACTTTTTATCAAACAGCATTATATTACTCTTCTTATAATTAATGGGGTATTAAGTATTCAATGCCCAGTACAGAAACAACCATATCCAGAATAAATCAGCAACACACAAACATGTAACTAAAGTGACTGAAAAATGATTAAAATATTATTGGTCTCACCCTTGCCAAACTACAAGTTTTTAATTTGTTTTCATTCCATAAAATTGCTTACATATTTGTTATCAACATGGAAATTGATTACTTAAATGTTGGGAGAAGGTAAGAGCATGTTTTTGTTTTGTGGGGATGCTATAGGGATTTTTAAAGAAAAAAATGCAGAGGTCCCCTCAAAGTGAAATTACATATTATGTCCCAAGTGGACAAGCAACAGACTGAGCACTGCCCTGTCAGATTCCAGAACAGATTACCGATGTATTGGAGTGCAGTTTCCTTTCTCAGAAAGCTCTAGAGACTACATAATTATTTGGGGTTTTTTTTAAACAGTAGTAGAATGCCATAGGATCAGCATTCCTCACTGCTGGTTTGGGGCCTGAGGAGAAATTAGGTTTAGCGATGATCACAATGGGCCAAGAAATTAAAACAAAATGCATATAATGGGAGTATTTAATTTAGAAGGAAGACTTTATGTGAATTAAGAGCTGCATTTTTCATAGGAAACTGAGCTCTGTTCCTGCTTCCATGGTCATGTACGACTGAAATGCACCTGTTCAAAAACCTGTGAATATTTGCATTCTTACTTTTATATCCATGGGATTATGTTCTGTAACACCAGTTAAGTGTGAACCATTGTGCGAACTGCAGTTAATGAAGAACAGAAAGTTACAAATTTGTTGTTTCTGACTGCCAGCTTTAAACAAAACCTGATAAGCAAAAAAATACTTGGCAAGTATTTTTCTCTTTCTTTTTGGACAGTAGAATTTATTGTCCAGCCTGCTGATTCAGTCAAAATAACAGCATAGCAAAAAATCTTGGATGCTAAACAGGCCTATTACTTTCTTATTTCTCAAAAACTGAGGTTGGGATTAAAGGAATTTTTTTCAGGCACCAAGTCAAGAAATTACTTACAAAACAAGAGCATTGAGGGCAAACAAGGTCACATTTCAAACACTGAAAAACTTGCGGTATTTGATCTTCAGACCCTCCCTTTATCTGCTTGAACTTTTGCTATAGAGTTTCTGCTTCTGGCAGAGAACTCACTATTACCTTGAAAAAAAAAAGAAAATAAAAAGAATCCTTTTCCCAGATTAAAAAAACCCCATGTGAACTGGGCTCTATTCTCCTATTTTGTAGTCTGCCTCTGATGAAACATCCCACTTCTTTCATTAAAGAAATAAAATCTGAGGAAGGGGATTTCTGTGGACAAAGCACTGGTTCTACTGAAGCTACCAAGGAGAAATGCAGATAAAGGAAAACTATAGAGGTGTCCAAATGGTGTTCCCAATAATAAGGTCATAACAGACCAGAACAGAAATGGTTGCCACTGTCAGTAAACAGCAAACCACAAAACACTGAATGATGTGAACTGTGTTAAAAATACGAAAACAGTTATTCCCATAATATGCAGTATGTGCTTGTTTCTCAGAGGACCTTAATACTTGACACTGTAAAAGTTAACATTTTTTATATCTAAGAAGCAATACAGGGAACTTCAACAGCCTGAGAGAGACTGCCAATCTCTCTAGTGGAGATTTTGGTCATTATTTTACACTATATTTAACAACAAAAGAGGAAAGTTAGAAGACCACACAAAACCTCAGCACTGTATTGCAACCACTGATGTTTAATTTACGTGTGAACTGGGTGCTTGAAGCTTCTGTACAGGAAATCTCCACTGACAGAAGAGATGAATGCAGAGCATCACTGAAAGCTGTGGGAATGGAGCATCTTAACATTCGGGCTGACCTTCTTATCCTTGCCACCTTTTCCTTTTGTAACTTTATAACTATACTTTTCTAAATGCAGCCACTAGAAAAATCATATGAACATAAGTTATTCACATGTCAATTTCAAGTGAAGTTTTTAGTAAGTCAGAAGTACAAGTTCCAATTTCAACCTCTCCCTGGTCTATTTTCATCAGCAAAATACATCAAAGAGCACTCTTCAGCTTTCAATTCTTTTTCACTACTAGGAATAGTACTGTGAGTTGATTAACCATAATACATAATCATTTCCCATTGAAACAATTTGAAAAGGAGCTTTAGAACTGTGTGTTCTGATACAGCTAAAGGGAAATGAAAAAAAAAAAATCAATATAGAGATTTCAGTGGCTCCGCTCAAAACAATGTTCAGTCAGATCCAACAGAGACAAATGATGCATCACAAAGCAAGATGACCATCTGGAAAGACATTTCATCCTGGTTTACTGAAGAAGTGCAGATATGCAGGAAAGAGAAATCATTAAGGGCTCAAAAAGATCCCTGAAGTTCGCAAATATATGCTTTCACAAGTTGGGAGAGCTTTGGCTTCGCAGTGAACTTCGTTAAATCTGGATTTATTCTTGTCAGATTTGGTAGGAGTCCCTTCATGGCCTGAATGAACCCAAGAGATCGCCATAAAAAAATCTGTATTTATGGAGTGTTCCCACAAGGTGGCACTAAATCCACAGCCGCCAGAAAATTCTTACGGAGCACAAAAACGCAAAGGCAAAAACTACAGTCACATACAGAAAATAAATAAATAGACTATGGTCTATTTATGGTCTATGTATTACATACATAACACAAATAAATAGACTGTGGTCACATACATAACATAAATAAATAGAATATCTAAGAACTGTAAATCACGGGTTGAAAACTAAAATTAAATGCCTAAGTCAGGTATTATCTCAGAAGAGATAATAATTTCCCACTCATAATTCAACAGCTGTAGTGGGGGGACACACAGACACAGACTACACCACATATGTGTATATATATATATGTATACACACACACCCCCCCACACACATATTCAATGTATACACTGACTTACAGTTAGCACTTAACAAGAAATCAAGTTAATCTTGGCTCTTTTTTCCAAGGTCTGATACAGAACCAAGTATTTCTGATATAGAAATGATTCCCCTGCCCCGGTGACACCCCCACGGGTCAGGCAGTGCTGGATCCAAGCCGTCTGTGCACTGCAAACACCAGCAGTGGACACAGCACTGTGCACCTGCATCTTTCAATGTGGGACAGCCTGCATGACTAACAAGCCCCTCCAGATCTAGCCCAGCTACCAACATCAGAGTTAAAAACCTGAGTATCTTCCTAAACACAATTCTACAATTGATACTGCACAAAATACTTAAATACTTGACTTCCTATTAAGCAGTTAAGTAGTTCAGATTTCAAGTTTTAAGTATGACCAGCTTACATGCTTTAAACATGATTATAAAGCCCGTTGTATATTTCTGCAGAGAAGCATATACCAAAGTCATGGCATCATTTTGAAACTAATCCACAAACAGTGAGAAATTTCTCAGCTAAGGATACAAATCCACAATTAAACCACTTCAGGGGAGCAACCATATGCAGTAAATATTCCATTTTAAACTCCTTGATTTTGTTATCCCTCACCCTTCCCTTGCATGTTGGTGGATTCTTTTCCCCCCTAAGTGCATTGCATAATCTTAATTACTGAAATAGTAATGTACCCATATGCTGGGCTAATGTTTAGTGGTGTTCAAACTCCTGGAGTGTCCAGAAGCCTTCAGGGGGCCCTTTGTTGCCAACTTCAATTAAATAAACTGGTACTGGGGTCATTTCAGGCCAAATGCATTCCACAGTGCTGAATTTTAAATTGTTAGCACTATCTACTTTTCCTCCAACAGTCTATTGGTTTTTTCCTTATTTTTCACACTGCTTTAAGTAAGCCTGCTGTAAGAATATTCAATTTTTACAGGTATTAAGAAAGAAAGGAGTTATTAAATCTCTGCAACTATTTTTCAACCAAACGCAGAAGAAAACAATTACTAAGGTAAGAACAAATAAAGCAATTTGAGGATCTGCTCTGTGCTCCAGGCATTACTTTCACACAAAAAACAATGCTAAGTTCCACAAGCACACCACTACTATTGATTTTCTCTCAATCACCCCACATTCAGGATAAGATACCACAAGATCTGGGGGTGGGCAAGGGATTTTAGAGCCACCTTGAAGTACAAAATGCTTATTTAATTGTAACTGCCAGGGTTTGGTTTTTTCCCCACATCACATGCTTACACATCTGTTGGCTATATAATGTAAACTCACTGCAGTTTAAGTACAGATTTGTGATCAGAACGAATATCCCCTTCAACATATCCTCCCTTAATCTCCAGTTTTTGCACTGTATGACCAGAGAGGATTTGTTCTATTCTGTATAAAAGGAAGTGAGAGTACAGAATCAATACTCCTGCTGGCATCCAAAACACTCCATGCATCCTGCTCAGCTAATGTCAGTTTCTGTCAATAATTGAATAAAACATTTGGGCTCTTTCCTCTGTAAAAAATTATATAATGTTATATCTTTCTACTTTTCAATTCATGCTCAGGTGCATCTTACATTTGACTTAGACAGAAAACACCATGATCCTTTATTATGTTTACTTGGTGGTGGTGCAAAGATTCACAAGTTTTGCTGTTTCTGCTACATACGTGCTCAAAGACTGCCCAAGACAATCGTTATTTAGTGAGACAGCTGTTCCCACAGAAGGTGTTTCTCAAGGAAAAAATCCAGTGTTTTCTGAGTTGTTTCACAAGACTCATTAATTTGTATCCTGACTTTCATAAAAGACTGAAAATTAACTAGCAAGCTCATAACTCACACATTGCTGCAGTTAATCTCTCAGAAGCCAGACTACCTAGGCTCAGTACGCTGCACTTTGTTCATGTTCTTACATCACCTAATCATTGTAAGATTAATGATTCTATTGGTGGACACCATTCAGACGCCACCCTAGAACATTAGGAGAGTTCTAGCAAAAAGCACACTTTTTACAGCACAAATCACTTAAATAACAATCTGGTAAACTGAAAACAGTATTAAAAATTTAGATAATCAAAGGTAAATGGATTCCAGTGTAAAGGCTATGGGATAAACATTTGTATATAAGAGCTAAAGGAAATAAAGCTTCATTGCATTCTTGCTCTGGCCACTATTTGTTGATCCTTAAGAGCAAAGCTGTTGGAAAATACAAGCGCTCCTCCCCCTCCAAAGCCCAGAGCCTGTATGGCAGTAAGAGAGCACCACCACTGAAGGATGAGTATGACAAGCAATATGATCTTTATAATTGTTACTTTGTTTTCCCATATTCCAAACTACTCTTCATAATGCTTTCTCTCAGCCCAGCTATTGCTGTCATCAGTCCTTACTATTCTTGCATCAAATCCAGAAGGGCTGATTCCAACCCCTCCATCTGAGATTGATTCTCTCACAAGCAAGAGAATCATCACTCTACAAGGTGATATTTTCACACCACATTCCTAGTAACAGAAATAGCGTGTTCCACTTTTTTGAACAGCTTTATACGCACTAATTGCACAGTGAAAATTAACATTGATATTTCAAACAACTGCACTGCTTCCAGAGGTAATAAAGTATTGAATTATTGTTCTCTAATTCAGGGCCATCTAAACACACTAAGAATTGGAAGAGATCCTGCTCTGAAACACTCTGATGCTGTGCAGATGAGATCATTTGTAGCAGCAAGGGATTAATCGCAGGGGAATTGCTCTCTACTATTTCACATGCTACAGCTCCCATAATTTCCAGTTTGCCTTCCCACTCAATCTATAAAGAAGCAAATGCACTTACATCACCTCTGAGGTAAACAGTAATGCAGATGCTCCTTGAGGTGTAAAATCTGCCCCAGAATTCTCTGGGTCAAACCTTCCTGCTACTCAGCAGACCAGAAAACCCCATGCAAAGGAAGTTCTTACAGAGAACACAACCCACCATAAATGACAACTTGCATCTGCTATTATAAATTAATTTAGAAGCCTGCATCTTAAGCCATTGAATGTAATACTATACTTATGAAGAAAGCTGCATTTGTTTTTTCAGCTGAAAAACAGGGGGAAAAGCCAGTTTTACTCTGTAAGTATTGTCTAACATCTTTACAGTCAAATCTATTAGCCCAAGAAGCCAAGCTTGTGCATAACCCTACATTTGAAACATGTTAAACAGAAGAATCTGTTAATTAAACATTAGCATCATTCCAGTCAAGACACATCTTAGTAGAGATGCACAGAGAAACCAGCATCAAACACAACGCTTTTCTTTAGTGCTCCAGAGCAGACACTCTTACTTGCAGCCTGTAAATCCACTTGCTGGTGAAATAAGCAAGAGGGTTGATGATCACAGGATAATTTATACTAATTTCAAATTTACTCTATGAGGGGAAGATAAAGTTGCTAACAACAATAGGAAGCCACCTAAGGCACATTTATTAGAAGTTATTTCTACACAAGAAAAAAACCATTAAGGCCTTTTCACCAAGGAATGATGCCACTCTCAGTGGTATGGAACTGCCACCAATGAGGCAGAGGTACAAAAAAACATAACAGCCAGACTGTGTTCAAAGACACCGAGGAGAAGAGGACTAGGCATCAAAAAGTGTGATCATGCAGTTCAGGAAAGAGATTAGAAATCCTAAAAATGGGAATAAAATGGAACTTCAAAGGCATTATACTATGATTTATCCCTAAAAGGAACACTTGCCAGAATGGTGGCAGTAAAACCAGGCTTTACTTTTTTCCTATGATCATTTTTTGTATCTCATACAGAGATGGTAAATGATGAGAGAAGCAAACAGGTGGTCAATGGAACACTCTCCTTTTGTCAAGTCTTAAACCATTATCTCAAACACAGGATATAAATTCTACAACTTTTTCCCTTCTCTTCCTGCTTCGATTCCTCTGTATTATCATTTACCTTCACAAAAACCTTTACAAAAAAAAAAAAAAAAGGGAAGAAAGACTATGGCTTTAAAACTGCAATTGTACTCACAAACACGACATACTGACCTCATTGATGTTTGCAGCAGTGAACCAGAGAGCCTTAGCTCAAAGGCCTATTTTGTACTTTTAATTTAGTATAACTTTACTCCTAATTCAAAATTCAGTTGAATAATGAACCACTTGCTATCACTTTTAACAAAAAAACCCAGCACATTCAGTCTGTTCAAGCCACGTCAAAGGTACTTGCTGGGGTTTTTTTACCTCTCCCGACTCTGTTACTGAAATAACCTTGATCAGCTCCATGATTCATCTGTTACTTTGACCCTCTCTTTAATACTCTCAGTTGAACACAAGTTCAGTCCTAGATATTGAATTTTATCTATTAAGAGAAAGAAGTCTATGCCACTTGTACTCTGAAACTTGGAGCAAAAAAGCCTTTATAGAAAAGTGTACCTTAAAATAGCACTCTGCCATTTCTACTGCCAAAAACCTTAGTAAAACATATTATACTTTTTAGAGAGGATTAGAGGAATTTTTTTTCCTTTGATAAACAGAGCCTAGTAGAAATCCTGAGTGTTATCCATATTCAATAAGAATCAAGTATCTGGATATGAAGATGTGACAAACCATTCCATTTTCCTCTGTTCATCAGAAGTATTTATCGACAAACCAAAATCTAAAAAAATCTCAAGCACTTTTTTTATTATTGATTACTTTAAAAGATAAAGGCTGTCCATTCCAAACCCCATACATTTTCCTTGTAAGCACATTTATACAGAAAAAGCATGTAAATTGCAGTAAAATGTAAACATGTATTGGGATTAGCCCTATTCCTTTTCACCTCTCAGTTCACCCAAAATATAGGAGCTGCCAACATGTTACAGTGTAATCTGTGCTGATTACTTGCACTTGTATGGGGAGAACTTGCTGTTCCTCAGGTATTTCTCAGACAAAAATGGAGGGGGCTACCCAAATAATCCACTGGTCAAAAAATTCCTCTGGAAAGGGTAACAGGAGATGCTATAACCACTGTAGAGCTCTGCTAGTTCTCTTCAGTTTCAAAGAGAAGGAGAAATAACCCTCAAGGAAAAGTGTTTGGGAGGAGCACACCAAGCTCACAATGCTTTGTTGTCTATGAGTTTAAACCCTCTTTAAAGCTCTAAATATTTCTTCTCTTTATTTTTATTTCTTCTTTATTTGTATCTCACTTTCACCCTTCCAATGCTCTCCCAGGGGAGTGGGTGTGTGGGGCTCAGGTGCCAGTCGAGTTTAAACCACAACAAGCAAGATAATTGCCAATTAAATAATTAAATAGTCAATGTCTATTTCTAAGCAGCTGTTTTGTGATTACTTTGTATTGTGTGTAGTAAAAGTAGTATTAGAAAGGGGGCAAAAAGAAATCAAATTTGTGCTGTCCTAAACCAAATTAGTCAACAGCCATTTTCTTGCTTTAAGAAGTTTGCTTCCTTTTCTTCCAGTGCCACAGGAGGTTTAATCAAGCTGGATCATAGAAAACAAATTCCAAGAATGATGAAATGCAAAATATCCTGACCTCCTTGGAGAGTAATACTGTTTACCTGCCAAGTGAAAAGCTTTCAGCCAGCTGGATCATTTATTTTTAACTATCACTAAATAGAAGAGAAAATGGCTCCAGGCATTTCAGAAAACAAAGGAAATTAAACATTTAATTGCCTTTGTAATCAAATAGACTTTACATTATTATTTTGTTCTGTAGAATCTTTTATCATCTTTTTCCCTAATACCTAGAACGGAAATGATAGAGTCTTTGTAAGTTCAGGGCAAAAAGCTTAATAATTTCGTACTTGAGTACCCTGACAAGGCACCAGGGACCTGGTGTAAGACCTTGCTTCAGCTAAATTTGCTAAGTCTAACCAAGAAGTTCAGAATAAATCCTGATAATCAAGCATCTCTACTCAGAGTTATTGTGCAACTTCATTTGCATTTTCTTCTATACTAAATCCTCTTCTCAAAAGTTTGTTCAAAATGAAACTGTGCTGAAAGTTATCCCAATGGCAAAAGACTGATAACTACATACCTACCTACAAAAGAAGGTACACACACAGTTTTTATTGTATCAAATTCAATTGTATGAGACAAAATACCAGAAGGCTGTTATCACTGATGCACAGATACATTTTTCTGTCCTGAAGCCTGATTCAATGCAAGCATCTGATAAAACCATTCAATAACTAAATCAATGCACTGCAGCCAGTTATAAATAATACCCAAACGTAGCATACTTTCACCAGCCAGAATTCAAATTTTATTTCAGCAGAAATAATGCAAATATTTGCAATAGCTTCAGCTAATTAGACTTTTCAGTACATTGATGGTTCTCCTGGCTCTTACTCTGGGAAGCAGTAAAATCAAAATTTACATGACATACAAGAGAAACATCAAAATGTGCTTACCTAAAAGTTGCAGGAAAAGGAAGCACTTTTAGACTTTTGATTTTAGACTTTACAAGCCTTTTGACAGTCTTCATCCCTCTGAACTGGATTTTATTTTCTTAATTCAAACTTATACAGTAAAATGGAACCATTTCTAGTATTTTATATCTGGTGCCTTGGATTTTGAGTGCTTTCCAAAGTAAACGGCACCCACTTAAAGGAAGCTTTGTCTATAAAAGTCAGGATAGTCCTGATCAGATGGTACACCTCAACAGTTTTGTTTTCCCTAATAAAATGTTGCCTTTACTAAACACAAATGCATTGTCTCCCAAAATATCCTGTAATGAATCTACGTGGCAGTTTTGATATGATGCCTGTATTTGATAGCAGCAGCTCTTGCTGAGAGATCAAAATTTTTCAGTGTTTGAACAGCTTTTGTGAAGTGAGTTACCACAACCTGCCTGTGAACAAGAGTATCCGCTCTAGGATTGCCAACAACTAACTCAGGTTCACTGTGGGCATGGCTCCAGATAGGGGTGTCCTTCTGGCACTTTGGAGACAGATTCCATGGTTTAGAGAACCAGGATGAAAGAATGTCTGGAGCACAGACTGATGTATTTGCCTAGAGGATGTCACTGTTCATTGATGATGTCATGTTATTTATGACTATGATCACTCTGCTCTTATTAAGGGAGGGGTTTGGAATACAGCCACACAGGTAATTCAACTTTTAAACTTACAGGGAGAAGTGGAGTTTAAATACAGTTCAAACACAAGCTGAGTGCTGTACTTTCATAGAAAAGATTGCAATTGTGTGACCTAGTGAATAACTTACAAATCAAGGGGAAAAAAAAAAAAGAAAAAAGAAAAAACCCCAGAACCTTCCCAGATGATAGGTCTCAGTTGCTTACCTAGCAAGGAACAGTTTAAATAACTGGAACAACTGAAATACCAGTAACCTTTGATGAACTGGGAAAGCATAGACCCAACTCATTGTTAATGAGTGATAATAGGAACTAGCAGGCAAGAGAAGCCATCACAAGTTTTATCCCTGGCTACAAAAGTATTAAGTCTCCCAATACAGATCAAAAAGCACAAGAGCCCAAAGAATAAAGCAAGGATCAAAGCAGAAGTCTCAGCTGTTCTCAAAAATTGGTCCAGGTACAATATAAGAAATTAAATCATTATTATAAAGCTAGGGGTTTTTTTATTTTCTATTTTATTGTGTCAATCAGCACAGCAGCTACACAGTGGAATGTGTGCATGTATAAAAAAGCACATATAATGAAAATCTTTGAAGCACATCAAAATTCAGGCCTCCTTAGATAACAAATGAAGGACCTCTTGTAACTCCTAAGGGGGTTTTCTATAATGGCCTCATTTTTGCCCAGTAAAACATACCTATCAAAAAAAAAGGCATTTTAGTCTATTCAATACAGAACTTTCAACTCCACTTTTTGGTAAATGGTCATAACAAAAGAGATGAGCTCCACTTTTACTTGCTTTCTACAAAAATTATCTCTGACCTAGAGGTACTACAGAGCACCTACAATAATACTATAATGCAAACTTCATATGTTCAAAAATCTAAAGTTGAATTGTTGCTTTTAGCATAGAATCAAGTTATACAGAAAAATTGTATTGAAAACAATACAAAGAACACAGATCATTGATGGGTGTGAAGTTTTGCCCATCTGAATAACCTTTTGTGCTCTTATTCAAACACAAGATTTCCACAATTTAACTTAGTTATATAGAAAATTCCTAGAGTTACAGTGGTATTAATCCTACTACCCCTTATTAACAGGTACTTAGCTCATATTTCAAAGATTATTTCTATTTCATTTCATAGTGAAGGTCTCTTCAAGGTAACAACTGAAGGAAGTTCAAGATCACTTTGCACATTGGGATATTCACGTGCAGCTACCACATGAACAGTAAGTGAAGCTCTTTTAATATTATTTCAGTAAAAATTACAGAAGTGCATATATGAGACTGGGAGGCACATATTGAACAAGTTATTTTACTCATGCATAAAAGTAATGTGGGTGTTTCACAAATTACTATGACACAGAACATAAAATTAAGACAGAACAAGAAAATTATATTATTATGCTGATGACATTATTTAACATGCTTTTAATCTGCTATTTCAATATATTTGCCATTTCTAAAACACAAAGGGCTAAACTCCATAGAATAATTCAATACTAAAATCTCTCTTCTGTGGAGCTTTCCAGGATCTGTGGGGCTGTAGACCAAAAACTGTGAACTTTTCCTTTCTTTTACAGGTGGAAAGGGTCCTGAGGACTTCACAGAAGATCCTTATTTTCAGACACGCTCAGAGACCTCAGAAATTTCCACAGAAATCCATAGTGCCTTCATTTCTCACTAGTGGATCAGTCTGCATTGAGTACTAAACCACTATTTTTCCTATTTTTTTAAATTCCGGGTAGGAGGTGACAAAATACTTTACCAATAAAAATACTCTGTAATTCAGGTAATTCCCACATACAAACCTAAAGGGTAACATCCATACCCATCTTCTACCTTTTGCTATGGTAAAATAATTGGAGGCTGCCAGAAACAGCTTGGAAATCTGAGCAAATCTCTCCACTCTCCAGTGCCTAACAGCCATATAGGCCTTCTAAACTCCACTGTTTCCCCAAGAACACCTAGGAAAGGTATTGGTGGGGGATACACATACATTTGATAAATTCTGCACCTAGTAGTCTGTTCCCTCTTGCAAAAATAGTGTTTATACCAGCTTTTCAGGGCATTTGAGGCCCATTTTAGGCCTTCCCAACAGCCAAAAATGACACAGAAAAAAGTGCAAAAAAATCCCATCATCAGTGATTACAATACAGTAAATGCTCTGCTCAAACCTAAAGGTAGTTCCTCTGAATGAATCAAATATAAAGTTGGGGCTTTCCCCAACCTTTGCAAAAAACTCAAATTTACTTTTTTTTTATGATACACTTATTCTTGCATGCCTCATGGTTTTATTATAGAAAACAAGTGCACAGGAACATATGGTACATCTGTTTCATATTTTGTCTTTCTGCTGTCGTGCTATTTCTCTCAACATTCAGTAACACACTTCTGTTGGCTCATAATTATTTTTAAGCTGCCTATGAAACACAGCCTACCTCTACTGTCACTCCAGGGACATGATATTCCCCCCTCCTTGTACAAATGCATAGTGGAATACAAAGATAGCAAGACCAAAATTAAGACAAGAGAAACCAGGAGTCGTTATCAAACACTTTACATTCCTTCACTTCCAGAAGTTTGGTTTTGCAAACACTCCTACACTGTAATTCACAGAGGAAGCGATGGCAATAGAAAGGAGATGGTACCAGCAGAAACAATAGTTAAAATTCATTTAAGCAAACCCTAATACTTGCTCAAATCTGTACAAAGACATATTCTCCAACTGAATAGGCAACCTCAGGCACAACAGCCATGTGGAAACATCTGTGAGGCAAAAAGCAGGACAAGAGCTGGGAGAAAGCACTGAGAAAACAATGGTGAGGAACTAAAACCAGGAACACGGCATCAGCCAGCAAAAGGTACAAGGGGGAAAACAGATGATGGAAAGAGGCATTATCTGTAGGGTGAACTTACAGGTAGAAGCTCTCTGAGAAATAATAAACCTGGCAGCAAAGAATATGCAATATGTAGAAAAGCTGGACCCAGAAAGGGGCAATAAAAGCACAACAGGGGAAGTGACATGGGAGCAGTGCACATGCAAATAGTCACGATAAGTTTGAGCACAAACATAATGGAGAGGATTTTTTACACCTGCATACATACAGAACAGCCTCTAAGTCTTCTCAAAAGAGGCAATATGGGGAAAATACAGAGAGAAACCAAAAAGTAACAATCTTTTGTGTATCTGATACTGGAATTTGATGGTGCTGGCATTGCATCAAAAATGCAGCAATAAATATAACCATAAAAAACCTTAATTTGTCAAAAACTTGCCCCCAGTCTGTCCAAGAAAATCTAAATATTTCTTAGCAGCTGCCTTTTCCTATGGGCTTTATGTCACATTTCACAATGGGACACTGATTGGCAAACCCAAATGCCACTTTGTTAAATAAATAAACATTCAATAAAAATAATACAGTACTGTTGCTGAAATGCCAATTTTAATTGCAGGACTTCAAGCCTTCCCATTTCTTTGTGAAGCAGATGGTAGTTTTGCTGGAAAGCAAAGGACTGGAGGTAGTTAGATTTGGCACACCGAAAATTGGCACCAGAAGTTGAAAACGTTCCATTTCAATTTTGTCACAGGGAAAGATGAATCTATGAATTAGGTCATAAACAGTGAAGTAGAAGCTAAAGGAGCTTTTAACTCTCCAGCCGCTTCACCATTAAAGAGTCTGAATAGTTTCCTCTTATTTCACGTTTTACAGCGTGCTGTAAATACCATAAATTAATAAACGATTCCAGCTCTAACTTGAGGGCCTCTTACTGTTTCTCCCCTGTTCTTCATGCATGAACCACCAAAATAACTGCACTTCAATAAAAAGTTGGCATGTGTACATTTCAAAAAGAAAAAGAGTAAATTATTCTCATCAAGAAAGGTGTTTTAGGCACACGTTGAGCAAATACAGTGTTATTTACAGGAGGAAAAGAGTTTTTAGGCATTCATTGATCCAACTGATATAACACTGACATGAGATCATCTATCATATTTCATATTTCAGCAGAACTAAAACATATGGCTTTCAGTAGATTCTTTTATGAATTGGACTGTTGACAAAAACAAGCTTTCCAGATCTGCCACTGGCACTACACTAAACTGAAATATTATTATATTCCCACATACCAACATAACACTATCAATATGCTTCCTAGCTGTATGGAAAGTCCTTTACACAAAGAAACAATATGTGTTTATGGATACCTAATCAGAAAATACAAAGTCCTATGAAATTGTTTCTATAGGATGATTCAGGAGACCAATAGAAAGGGTACAGTAGAACTTCTGAAGAAAGCTCTAGAAACAAGAACTAAAAAACATTTTTTGAATTTTTACAGATAATGTTTCAGAAAGTTTTATTTTTCACTCATAAAAAGAGAGGTAGGTCATACTTTCTCAGTATTTTAATAGCAAGTAAACAGCACTTTACTAATATACAGCATACCACGAATTACCAACTTTCTTCCTCCTGGTTACTTTACAGTCATGAAAATGCAGCAGTGTAAGGCTATAAAGTGTATATTGCACCGCTTTTCCAAAACTTATGTTTTACTTTAGAATGGGATTTTGCAAGACCTTAAAAGAATTTCACAGCACAAATTCAAAAGCTAAATTTAGCGAGATCTGCTCCCAGTTTCCCCAGGCATTTTTCACAACCTCCCTTCAAAGCATTAAGTACAAGCTTGCACAAACTAATTTTAAAAAGAACATTCTTCTCTATCTCAAGAAAAGATATATGAAAATACACTGCTTATCTCAAAAGTGGCATTGTTTGGGTAGCATTCACTCCAATTCAAGGAAGGAAAAAAACAGGGCCTTCATAGACCCCTGCTTCCTTCATGGATCAAGACTATGTTCCTGTTCCAGATGTACTCAGAAGTTACCCTCCTATCTATTAGATTGGGGTTTTTTTCCTTTATTAAAGTACAAGCAGCAGCAGTTACCAAAGAGATACAGAAATTACCAAAAATCATGTTCACAATTTTTCAATTCACTCTCATTTTTAATACCATGTATTTATAGTTCCATTAATATTTTTATTCCATAGCTCTCATCACTCACCATACATTCATTCAGTGCTGACAAACATGTTATTCCTTAACCACATATGTATTTATGCCACCAGCTTCAGTGCACAGTAAGAATGTTATAAACAGTCTCAGGGCAGAGTAAATTCAATTATAGGCATGCAGCTAAAATATAGCACAGCATACCTAATGAAACTTTCATTTCTCAATTAAATTTTTCAAAGCTAATGTTCCTGCAATCATGTTATGAACATTTTGAAGCAAGGCAACCTCAAAATGATCACTTAATTTTTTTTTTTCAGATAGGTCATACCCTGCCAATTTCTTCAGTAAGCTACTGCCTTCTTTTTACCTTTACTCCACAATACCCAGAATATCTCAAAACAAAGCAGGCAAAACCCAGTCCCTTCCAGTGAGACCACCTTCACAAACGACACCAGCCCTGAGCTGACATCCAGCTGCTGGTACAGCACCAGCCTGGACATGCTCCAGGGGTTCAGGGATGGCAGCAGCTGCCAGCTCTGGGCCCTCACCCACCACCAGAGCCTTGGCCACCGTGGTGTCTCAGCTCAAGAGGCACCAGCCACAGCAGCCAAGCACCCCCTGTGCTTCACAGCACAGCAGAGCTGGCAGCTGGGAGGTGACAAATGTTCAGGTGATAAAATTTCTTAGCGGCAGACATGACCTCACCCAACAGAAACTAGTTGAGACCAAGGGGTTTGACCCATCAAATACACACCTCTTTCTCCACCTAATGAAACGTTCACATGAACATTCTAGTATTACTCTAATATGTTGGAAGAAGTCAGTTTTGTACATCTTAAAAAATAAATCAAACAGCATTAATATTTTGTAAAAAGAAATTTAAATTAGTATGTGAGATATAAAGCTAAATTCGCAGAAACATTCCCTATTTTATGTTATAGAAGGACTTACTCTAGGGATTAATTTATGTTCTTACTCACAACCATTTTTCTAATACAGTCATTAAATTCTGTTTTATGAATCACTGTTCTCATCTGGACTAAAGCAATTAAGTTCTCAAGACAGAGCAGTAGGTGTGCTGGTGCTAATTAATATTCCCCTGAGGTGAGCCTAGAGTTTGCCTGTGTCTCCAGTACACCTGAGGTTGGCATTAATCAAGACAGCAATTCTTTCCTGGCATTTCTTTGACAACAAACTGGGCATTTAGGATCAAGTTTCTTTCTATCATGCCCTCCACAGGGGCTCTTCCCTGCCCTATCCTGAGATGTGGTGCTGCCTTCACTTGTAACCAGAATTTCACCCAAACTGCAGTGCTTCCCCCCTAATCCACATGAAGGAGTCAACACAACGTGATTTTAGCAGTTTTAGTTGACCTGTTCAGGAATTGACTATTGATTTGGTAAAATCTGATAACACAGGAAAAAACCAGCCTGTACATGTGGCACTGGAGACAACGCCTAAAGACCTAGGGAAAACCTTTCTGAGCTCGTACCAAACCCTGCAAGAGCAGATCTGGTTGTTTCTGTGTGCCAGCTATATTTTTCCTCCCTTTTAATACCTTATTATCTCATTGGTCCGCTGACAAAACATTAACACACACAAACAAAAAAAGCAAACAAACAAAATAACCCCATCACACAAAGAACAACACACCACCTTGTTCAAATACTTTACTATTTCAGCCTCTGCCATGAAGTAGGCCAAGAAATTCCTGTTTTCCTCTCCCCACAGGCATTTAATGGTTTTGTTTCGTGGCTATTAAAAAAAAAAACACTCACTTGTGCTTCTAAAAGCATTTTGTGTTTTCCAGTTATGCTATTGATGGATGTACTGTATGTAAATATATACAATTTCTGTTTCTCCTGTTGTTTTAAATTTGCTATGTTAGTTTATTCTTACTGTGTATAAAGCTCTATTCCTGTATGAACAGGTAGGAAGGTGCACCAACCAAGAAAGTTTTTAATCCTTTTCTGTTATATTAACAGCCAGAAAATACTGAAGTGTTACAATTTTTAAGTCTATAGATTTTGTTTTAGTTCATTAATTCAAGGTTCTCAGAAAAAATATGCAAATTTTTAAAATACTACTTAACACTTTGAAAGTCTTGGAAGTTTCAATACAAGTTCTTATACCCCATAACAGTTTATGGAATAAAAGAGATATGCCACACGAGGTGGGGAGGACCAAACAAAACCAAAAAAACCAAGCCCCTGAGATTGCTAGTTTCCCAGTACAGGAGCAGTAGTCAGTCCTGAAAGTACTTTTGTGTGTCAAGATATTTTTAGTCTCACAAAGAAGGATGCTGGAATTGCCAAAGGCTCCCAACCAACTAATGGAAGCAAAGAACACCACAGATATCTAGGAGTCAGAATAGTCAATGTAAAACTGGATTTCAATAAATGGACTTCTGAAAAATGCTTCCATACTTCTTTGGTATTCTGAGAAGTGTCAGAAGAAATATCTTGTTACTTTGGTCCATTTCATTGCAAATAATGTCACTCCATCTTTAACATATTCATGTTTCAGCTTACAAAACAGAGGCTCACCATGAAAAGTAACAGAGATGCTGCAAGGGCTGTGAAAAGGCATCCAACGTGCTAGACCAGCACCTATTCCAGACATTTGTGCATTTATTTGTTAATAATAATTCTATTATCAAGGGGAAGCTACGTACGCTCAGGCCTACCTGAAAAGTTAGTCAAGGTATTCCAATAGTACAGAGAAGAGATTTAGTCTCAATGTAGAATATTACTCTGCAGATTCCACATCATCAGTTATAAGTGAAAAAAAGGCAAATTAAATTCACAGTAAGGAGTCAGACACACCAAAAAGAAAACATTTCCTGTATCCCTTTAGGCATAATCACTGTTCTGGTGTCCTACTGACATGAAACCTCCCAGTTTATATTTCAGTGATCAATGACTATAAAGAGCTAAATTTCAATACAGGATAATATTAGCAAATGACTAATGAGAATATTTATTTACTAAAATTTATAGTGGTCTTAAAGGTCAGATTTGGGTTCAGTTTTGGTAAGACGTAATCATGAAATCCCTTACAGCACAGCAAGAAACCTCGCAACTACAACAGCGAGAACCAGTCTGAGCTGATGGAAAGCTCATGTGGTATTTCACACTAGAAAAATCAAAGCCTCAGTCACTAAGTATAAAAATACTTTTTCGTGATTGATGAAGGCAAATTAAGTTATTTGATGGCAGAGATCCATATTCAAAAGCAATGCAGGAATGAAATTCATACACTTAGATGCTGTGAAACCTTTGCCAATAGGGTTTCTGAAAGTCACATTTTACACTAGATCCAAGAAGCTAAATCCAAAAAAGAACATATTTATCTAGTGAGTATTTCCAGATGCCCAGACATGACAGAGAACAGTTATTTTCCTTAGCTACTGTACAGGGGTTTTTGTTTCTGAAATTAAACCTCCACAATTTACTTCTCAAATACAGACACTTCTAAAGCATTTGTTTCTTACTTAGTACAGCATAGCAAAATTATTTTAAATATTCTGTACAAAGAACTGAACACTCCACTTCTAACAGGAAATATTGCTAAGGCCTCTTGGTTTGCTGTGTCATTCAGGTTTTGCCCAGCTTACAAGAAAATGTAAACTAAAATAGTTTAGCACTACCAAAACTGTGAGACCATATTCAGACTCTCTTACATTTCACTCATCTTACCTACTTAGGTACTAGATAGTTACATAAAAAGAGTAAACTGCAGAAGCAAAAGAATCCACAAGAAAAATATCAGAAAATGGAAAGGCACTAAAAGAAAAAGCTGTATCATCTCAACAGAGACAGATCAGGAGAGTTACTTCATATACAAGAATTATCAATTTAAAATGTAAAGTTTAACAGTGTAGCTCTGCACAGGCAGATTTTTTTAAATACCAGTACAGCAAATGTGCACATGTATATTTATTCTTTCTAGCATTTGTCACAACCTGCTCTGTTTTCCTTCAGATTCTTATCTGGCAGCTTGGTAAATGGAATTGTGAACTGCAGAAGGGTATATAGTTCTCTACCTTGGCACTCTATGGAAAGTGCTACTACACTTGTTGAGCATTACTACACAAACTGTCAAAGCTACTGCTGGGTTCTCCTGAATTCCAACCTTTCTTCTTTCAGCTATTTTACATGCGTTCATGGAAGTAAACATTTCAGTATAATTTCTTGAAAAGCCAAAAATATTAATCTATTGTTTGAAATAAAGCTTCATCTGTATTTGATATCACAGGAAATCTCCTCCCTGAAACAACCTGAAGTTGTAATGTACCCAGTGTTTTACCTACAGAGTAGCAGGAGTGGTGACACATACTGGTCCAAAACCAATCAACTTCTGGCTACCAAAGCAAAAGAAAGTGACTTTATCAAGCAACCTATTAGTTAAGTTAATAATTCTAAACTACAAAGTCCTCTTTAATTGTATTATTGTCTGCACTGGTTTTAGGTATCTAACAGTTGCAAAGGTATTGAGCTGAAGTTCATTGCTTGCCTCTATAGGTGACATGAGAATATTCACCTTCCCTGTTCTCCTATAACAGCTGTAGGAAATGCAAGATTCATGCCCGAAGACAGAAACACTTCTTTATCTGAAATGGAAACTGCTTCTTTACAGTTTTGTTTGGTTTTCTTGCTTCACAGCTACAGCATTAGGTTTCACAGCTACAGCATAATTTTATAATAGAAAAGTTCATCTGATCATACTGTTTGGGGTCTTTAACAACTGCACTTCTTAGTGCTTAAAGCAAAGAAAGGAACATTTCAAGCCATGGTTATTTTATGTAACAGTTCTCTTTTTGCCTATCAGTGGGGTCTTGCTTTTTATTGGTTTTAACGGTGGCTTATTCTTTCCAGAATTTGCACCAAAAACTCTCCCTCCATCTATAGCCTATAAACTGCAAATTTAAAGTTTTTTCCATCCAAAAAAGTGATGCCTGATTGAGTATTTGAATCACCTGTGTACATCTGGAAATTCACATCATAAGCAGCAAGTTCAACAACTTGAACTGATACTACTTCATCTTATTCATTTATTAGAGAAAGTAAATTCACTCCAACTCAGATGAACTTGCTGCAGACTATCAGGATGTTCCTCTTCCCTGAACTGTAAAGAAAGCAAGATGAACTCATTTTATGATGGCCATTATAACAGTTTAGAAAGATCTATAAATTCTTCCATTGTGTCTACCTCCATGTTCCCAAATGCTTGTTTCAGTTACCCTGATGGTCCTGCAGCACAGCACCTCACTCCATGTCCTTACTCATGGGCAGAGTACATGGGAAAAGGGAAGGACAAACCCCTGGGGAAGAGAAAACATCACCTTTTTTCCTGTCTCCTCACACATAAGCTTTTTATCCTGTCAGATGTGGGTGATGCCTGCGACAGTTCTTGCCCTGCACAGCGAAACAGAAGGGAGCAATGCTTTTAATGACCATGCTATTCAAAGCATTAATGAAGAGGAAAAAGTTACTTTTGAATTTGGGAAAAGGAGGTGAGTAGCCACACGGTGTCCTACAGAATTACTACCTCAAGACACAGCAGACTTTGAACTTAGGAGTCAAAGAAAATGCATAGTCAAAGCTGAACAGCACAACAGAGGAGAGGGGGATAATACTGAACGTGTAAGATGTGTAAATGGTATAAATAAGGAGTTTATACAAATTGACTCACTCTTCTTAATCACACGTAATCCTGCCAGTAGCCTTTTGCAAGCTGAATTAAAAACAAAAACAGCAGCAAGCCTCATTATGTGTTTTCCTGAATTTTCTACCATCTGGTAAAAATGAGTTAATCAATAAAATGAAAGGAAATTCATAGCAAAATAGATTTACTATAGTTTTTGCAGTAAAAACTGTTTGTTTCTGCACATTTTAGAATTCTTCACCTGTTAAGATTATTATTAAAAACAGATGATTACTTAGATCTAGAAAAAATATGTATGAGGAAAATAAGTCTTAAAGGCTGAAAGAATTAAATTTGTTGTAGACACTATTAAGACAGGATTAGAAAAAAAAAACCACAAACACATATTCCCACAGTAGTAGGGAAAGACTGATCTTAATTAAGACACTGAAAAAAACCCCAACCCTTCAGATTACATAAAGATAGAATTAAAAAAATGTATTAATGGACATTTGAAAATAAAGTGTCCAGCGCACCAAAGACTATAATTAGAGCTAAAATGCACTACTGACCTGCCAAAGAGAATGTAATTCAATGGCAAATTGTGTTGTTCACTGCAGTCACAATGTTGTCAGTATCCAACATTCTCAAGAAGCAGCTATGCAAGTGTGAAACACCTAAAAGTACCCCAAACACGATACTGACAACTTAGGAAAAACAGCAGAAGAACAGGAGGAATTGCTGGTTGGCACAGAAATAAAGTGATTTTGCAAGTGTCAGTGCCCCTTCCTGCTAAAATCCAAAGTCCAGCAGAAAAAGAATGAGCTGGCAAAGGTCAGGAGGCATTAAACCACACACATTTGTCAAAGCACAAACTTTCAGGTTGGGATATTAAAACACAGACACAGTTCACACGGAGTAGAACTTGAGATAAATGAAACATAATTGAAACACTCTCTTAAAAAGAATTCCACAAGCTGAATAACTCATTCCTAATGGATGTTCAAATGGTAAAAAGATGCCCAGAGAGCTATTAAGGGTAAACCTTCATCAGAATATAAAGACACAAATTTCACACACAATGGGACTTGTTTTAAAAAGGCATATAATACAATTCCCAATTTCAAAAATCTTCAGTTACCTAACACCTACAAGAGGACTGAAAAAATAACCCTGAAATAATCCAGCCATATGGACAAGAATGCCAGTCTCCAGAACTGGCAGATATGTAGAGCAAATACAGAGAAAGAAGATTGGTGGGGAGAAAGGTGAGGGGGAAGGCATCTGCAGAAAATTTTAATAGAAATTGGGACCAATTTGGTGTCAGGCGAAGGTATCTTCCTATATCCAAACTACTTCTCTACTTTTTGGAGTGGGTTTTGATTAAGATGTGTTCAAATATCTGAAATATTAATAATGCAACACTGTGTAACAAAATTTGCCATAAATATTAAAGCTAATAAATATGGCACTAATTTTTTTAATATATTTTATCCCCACATTATCCCTGAATTAAGATTTTGGAATATCAAATAAAGCATAGATTCTGCCTCACATATTTGGAAACAACTCGACTGGACACAGCTGGGAAATGAACACCTAGAAAAATTTTGGAACAAAATTTGGTTTTCAAATACAGTTTCCAACCGTATCAAGTCACCACTTTCTTACAAGACCACTGTGACATGAAAAACAGGAGACCTTTTAGTTGAAAAAAGTACAAAAAATACACTCCCTAAAGATAATTTTGTTTTCTTGTAAATTTGCATAACCTTTCCTCCAATATTTGACTCTGTGTTTAGCCATCAAGGCACCACTTCTCTACGCAGTGAGGCAATGCAAGACCTGAAAAGGACAACGCCCTACCTATTTAACACAGAATTACAGGTGCCTTCAATTCATGTTTTATTGTTACACCTATATAATTCTTTAAGATAAAAAGCTCTTCTCTAAAACATTACTTACAAATATTTTTTTCTTGGACTTTGCCCGACTGGCAGTGCTTGTTAATTCTGCAGTCCTGAAGCCAGGACAGCACAGTGTATTCAGGTGGAAAAGCCTATCACGAGTGTTCTTGTCTAATTGCTCCAATTCTCAGCCTGACAGTTCTCCCTCTTCAGGGGATGAGCTGCCTGAACAGGATGAAGAATGCCTGGTTTTGCTTTCTTCAGCAACTTCTATGTTTTCTACTCCTGAGTTCTCTCCTTCCTTCCTTTACTGAGTTAGGGAATCTGAAGACAAAAATATCTCTCAAGTGTAAGGAAAGTACCAGATCATTCATACACAATTATGCAGCTCATTCATTCCCATATTTCAAATAAACTAAGAATATACAAGTTACATGTTATAAATAGAAAAATAAATATACTAAAAATAAATATACTAAAAATAACTACAATGTAAAACTAAAATAAATTTTATCCACCAGAGGGTGATGTAGTAAGCAGTGATTGTTAACCAATGATGAAAAATCATGTCAAATCTCTCTTGCTAGCAAAACTTACACTACCATACAACCCGATATCTGAGCATAATTTTTTTAGGAAGAACTTCAGATTTCCAGAATACTGTAGTATCGTTCCAGTGATGCATTGTAATTTTATAACAGTATTAATTATCAGAAATACTAGAGGATTGTGGGTTCATTTTGAATTTTTTACAATAGCTATAAAAAAGACACTATAATGTGTACCTAAGTGTATTCACGTTAACATCAAACTCAGAATAAACCTTAGTAGTTTTTCCATAGGTAATACATACTCCATAGCCCAGAGAGCTGGGCTGACAAGTAGGTATATTTTCAGAATGATGTGGAAAGAATTTTGGCTTCCAAATAAAGGGTAATTGGGAATTTTGATTTCCCTCAAGATACAGCTTGGTTTCTGTCACTCAGATAAGAAACTTAGTGATCACTGAATGCAACACATTCTGAATATCCCAACCTATGTATAGTTTTTCAATGTACACACGTGCATAATTACATGTGCACATCAACAGTACAGCTGACTTTTACTACAGACATGTTGATTGCAAACAGTGGTATTTTAAGTTTGCATTGAAACATTTCATCAATGCTTTAGTATATCAATATTTAAATATAACCCACTAGTTCACCTCCACCTTCTAGGGTTTCCAGAGGGAATATTATACCACAATATTCAGGCATTTCTTCACCGCATTAGTTAAGACCACAATGCTTTACCCTTAACCACGTACCTGGAGTTAATGTCACATACAAGACAAAGTCCACACTAACAGGACTATTCTTTCAGGCTTTCTACCTACAAATTGCAAAATTGCAGAAGCTGTACATCAGTTTACACAGTTTAAATCAAAATACGTAGGAAAGACCTGATTTTCGAAGCACAATTCCCTGCTTCTTTCTATGATTCAATTCAAATGCAGGCTTTGCAGTGAGACTTGTACTACATATAATTAATGCTGTAAGTCAATTAAAACTTGAGTGAGTTCAAAAAGCAGGCCTTGTTTTAGGGTTTGCTGCTCCTCTAAAGCTGCATCCCAGCGTTTTATGCTTTTCAGGTAGGTTCTGCTGTCCTTTGCTTTTCTGCTACAGTAATGTCATGTGATGAGACCCCACCCTCTCACTCAATTATAGATGAGACTGGAATACAGACCTTACAAGACCTTAGCGTTCTCTGAGTCTCTAACACTGAAATACTTACATTGATTTGCCTCAGGATTTTCCTTTTGGCAAAACCATCATTTATTCCTTTTCCTTCAGGGTACAAAGAGTACTTCACATGAAATCTACTCCTCCTTTTAACATGTGTTTTGTTAGCTTTTTATGTCATCTTCCAACACCAAGAGTAAGAGCAATAACTATACTGTGGCAGATGCTTAAGGAAATTCAAAAAGTAAATATGATTTTTCCCATCCCAGAGGCCAAATATTCTAAAATTACTAGATTCAAAAGACTTATTTGCTCCTGTCACAAGCAATCCAACTTGAACCAAAGTTATCCTTCATAAAATACACCAAAGGCTCCTGAATCCTAGTTTCTTTACCAACTCAGCTGACAGATATTCCAGCAATAAATTCAAGCAACAAATATTATCTTGCCGCTGACAGCTTTAACAAGTGACTGGCTGGCACCAGGGAATACACTGTTCCATAGTCAGGAATGCCAGACACCTTCAACAGAGCAAATGACAAGCAGTCCAAATATGACCCTGCATGACACTAACAAGCATAACCCCCAAACGTGCAAAAACTCAGAAGGAAATTGAATCAAGGACCAACAGGTTAAGTCACCATCACAACACTGCCCTTACCCGGACAACAATCTGAAATGCATCTTCTGAATTCAGCAGTGTAACAGAAAAGAGACAGGTTAGCAAGTGCCATGCAAGTTTATCTTTCTATTACGTACATATATAAAATAAATAAATATAATGCTTTGCAGCACAGCCAAAAGGGTTGTGTTTCTCAGAAACAGCCCAGAGGATGGAGTTCTGTATTGCAGGCTAATAGAACATGGCATTATCAACTGCCTGCTAAATGACTGGGGACAACTGTCAGAAAATACAAGATGAAAGGACCAAAAGAAAAGAAAAAGCCTGAAATCTTACTAATAAGGACTAAAAATGTAAAATGAGATAGAAATTACTCTTTTCAGTACTTCCTTCCTTTTCTCTCTTCCATTTTGGATGATGGAAAATTCTGAAAAGTCATTTCCAGCATTTTTTTCAAATTAAGTCTAAGATCCCAAGGAAGGAAACTTTCAGAGAACCTCACAGAAATAAAAATATACTTAGAGAAAATCACTCCATAAACTACTGGCTTCATCACAATCGGTGCAAAAGAAATTCACCAAGGATAATGTTTGATGTATCCTCTGTGAAAACTGTGAGAAATTGTATTATTGATGAGATTAAAGGTTTAATTAACATCTCCAGGAGACTTCATTTATGTTTTGTAAAACTTGCTTTCAAAACAAATTCCTGTATTATGAAACAGTTCACTATTAATGTGATTTATCCAACACCACCCAATCCTAACAAAATTCCGAATTGTTTATACACAAAACAATTACCTCTCTCCTAATTTCCTTAAGTCATTCTGACAGCATAAAGTACCTACTGGGATAGAACTGAATCTGGACTTCCCTAATTTAAGACAGGAAGGGGCAAAAAGCAGCAGGTGTGGCTTAGCAGTAGGTACTGAAGGAACATCTTCAAGCAGGGCTACAAGCATAAAGCAAGGGGAACTTAAAGGTAGTTTTATCCCAACTAATATCCTGCTAGATCTACATTTTTTTGAAGTGGTCTTCTCTGAGACCCTGTCAGAATCCTGGCTTCTGTTAAAGGGTTTTACCCACACAGCAACACAACAATCACTGCTGAACAACAGAACAAAGTCCATCAGACTGGAGAACAGAGAATGCAGTATCCATCTGAAGTTACACGGGAAGTTTAACAAACAGGATGAAATTACTAAACTCAGCTGAAATATCAGCTCCAAAAATAAATAATAAACCTACAGCCTTTCAGAAAACTCCTCACATGATACTTCTATTTTAAGATGATCACCACCATTACAGGACAAAAAAAATCCACAACAGAAACAGCAGCAGCTTTTGTAGTATTTTGAGATGAACCATCAAACATCAGCTAACGATGTGACTATGTTCAAAGCTGATGAGTTCACAGTGTCAAGTCATACAGTACCACATAGTTCCAAACACCTTTCATTGCAACGCTGTTTCTGCTATAGAGACAATCCACCTTCTCAGAATATTACTGGTCTTGTTTATTCTTCTTTATGAAGAACACTCACTGACATTCATTATTTGACACTCATTCTAAGACTTCAAGATGCAAATTAAATTTCACACTAGCACTTTGGCACTGGATAACTGAGAATGACCTACAGCCTGCATTTAAAATAAAGTGGCTATTTTGCAATGTTCAATAACTTTCAGTTTCCAACATGATGAATAAAGTACCTTTTGTTCTAAACATGAAAATAGTACTCTTTCAGCTATCCTGAAGTGCATCCTAAAGACTACAATTCATGGTCCTTACCTTTTTGAAATACTGGGGGCAATAGAACATAAAATCAAATTTTACTTTCCTCAGATCTCTGTATACCTCGAAAATGTGCAAAAGGGTATAACTTATTACTATCCTTTTCACTTTACCACTAACATGTGATACAGTTTTCATACAGCTTAAACTATTAGTTTCTACTGTTTAATGCATATATGAATACCACTGTCTAAACCAGAATACCACCAAAAAGCTGCAGTCGAGACTGAACAAGTACTTGCACAGTTACAGAGTCACATTCCTATTATTCCTTTTTCTAGCTCAGTACTTACTAAGCTTTCTGAGACAGAGGAAAAATAAAGGTTAAAAGTAACTACATTCCCTCATTCACCCTCCAGCACTTTCGGGTTATTACACTCTCAAAACTTCCTTGGTTATCTGCAGTATCATGATCCCCTCCTTACCAAATTCTACTCCCCACCAGAGCCAGGAGCCTTTCCTCCTCATCAGTAACAACAACAAAAGGCAACACACACCCTTCTGGCACAGCTCATTCACTGTTTCTCACCAACTACCCACCATCCCTCCTCAGCAGGACAGTCCTGCTGTTCTGGCCTCTTCCCATTTCACAGACATTGTTGCTTTCAATATAACAATGAAAAACATCCACTGATTTCATTCTACTTTCCTATTCAGATAATGAATGTTTGATCTATTCTGTGTGGTTAAAAGCTTAAGCACTTTGTCACATTTAATAAACAAAGAAGAAATATTTTGCACTTACCTAAACTGCCATCAATGTACATGAGTTTAAATAAAGAAAACAGTGGAAACATGCAAAATAAAGTTAAAATCAACACATATATGCATGCAGCTCAAGAGAGAAATATTTTAAAAAAAGCTGAAGAAAGCAGGAAACCACAGTACAGTAAAAAAGAGAAAATAAGGTGAATGGATGTGATGAACCCACTGGCTTTACAGAATCATTCTAAAATACCTTAAGAAACTTGCACTTCTTGTAAATACTATATTAAAATCTGACATTAAAAGTATTTTTTTTCTTGAAGAGACTCATTTAGTAAAAATACAGCTAATTCTAATTTTATTTTTTTCTAAGATCATTAATGTGAAAACATACCTCAGGTACCATAGTAAACCACAAGCAGAACTTTGCCATTCCTCAGGTTCCCAGCTTTGATTTGTGTAACCATGTACTTCATTAATATTCACAATGAGCTTCAAAATCCCTGCTGTTTCACACATTTACACAATAAGATGGGCTGAAAAGTATTTATACCCAAAAAAAATCCTCCTCTGAACACATCTGCTATTTAGGAACAACAGGAGGTCTCCTTTCCAACCAGTAATCAAGTGCATACTTTGACACATTAATGAAGACAATACCAATCTATGAACTCACACTAAATGCATACCAATAATGTATACCTTAGCCTAATCAAAGTTTTATTACAAATATAGTTTAATTAGTAACAAGAAGAGAAACACCCTTTCAGAATATTTGTTAGTATATTATTTTCTTTTATTGTTCTATTTAGATACTTGTCATGAATCAAAGTGAAAATTAAGAGCACGTGAAATAACAGAGTAGCTACTCTCAGTTCTGAATTCATGAATACACATTCCCTTCTCTACTGACTATTTTACCCTATTCTGTTAATTGCAGCATCTGAGTTAATCATATTGCTACAGATAGACGAAAGTTATTCTGAGAAACTATTTCAAGAAAATTTTGTATTCAAAACTATAAGCCTCAGAGGAACTGCTCACTATCCTTTTTATCCTCTCTTCATCTCATTAATCAGAGGTAAATTCCTGCAGTATCAGGACAGGAACTAAACTTCAAAAGATCGAAATTTGTAACATGTTTTCAAAGAACACATTAAGTCAATTAAAATTACCTGGTTTTCTGTAAGGGAAAAAAAGGATCATGCTCACCCATTTTTTTCCAACAACATATAACCATGTCATCTGAAAAAGAGCCACTGTTCATTGCACACAGTGTCCATTTTGTATTAATTATGCAGCATTAAATGATGACACTTTTAAGTAGGTAAAAGGGGCTTTATTTTGTGCAATGGGGCTTAACGTGCATTTAAAAAAAAGTCACAGTGATTCAGTTTTGCAGTGTCATAAAAGCAGCATATCAACTGATAAATATTCAATTGTATTAGAAGCAGCTAATCCAAATCAGTAAGTTATTTCTCCCTCTTCTTTTGACAGGCAACAATTCTGGAAACGAACATTGCTGAATAATGTCCTGTGTCTTCCCAGCACTTCCCACCTCATGGCCTTCTGCTCTGCACCAAAACCTTCTACACTAACTCTTCTGTACATTACACATGATTAGAGTCTTCTATTCAAGCCATATTAGAGGGAATAACTACCTACCCAAGGGGGGGAAAAAGCAGAATCTCTTTTTGAGACATTGCAAATGGATGATTCCAAGATGAAGAACCATTTTAAATAGTTAAAAACATGCAGACTACTTCCTGCCCCTATATATATCAACCCATATATAAAATAATTCCAGTTATGCTGTGAGAAAACATCACAAAGACTATGAAGAACAGAAAGACAAGACAACTAAAAGTGGGCTGTGATATCAAAGAACAGGTGCTGAAAGCATACACTTTCAGAAATAAAATAACTTTCAAAAGAAAATCAGGAATGTCCACGTTACTGTCCATAAACTTCCTCATGGGTCTCATGCGGTTCCAAAAGTTTTAATTTTATCAATTTTCCTGTCGAAACAGATCCTACTATTTCATCTATTTGGCATATTCATTTTCATTATCCTATTTTCCAGGATGTTCTTAAGCCTTCCCAAGCTTGACATTATCTGGATGCATAACACATATCCATCCTCCAGGACACTGATGAAAGCCTCAAGCACATGACAGATCCCTACCAGATCCTACTGGAAATCTTTCCAATTTCACCATGAATCACTGATAATTACATTTTGACGTAGGCTTCCAATCAGATAGTTCTCCATATAGCAGCAATTTCCTCTCATACGCTTCCTTTTGAGATACAAGAGAAATCTTTTGAGACAACAGTTTTCCCAACATCAATATGTTGCTGCTTTTTCTTTATGCATAAGGTGGGTTTTCCTGTCATCCAAGAAAATCAGACTTCTTTGATATTATTTTTGACAAATCCATATTGGGTGCTAGTGTATTTTCTTTATCCCCCCCCCCTGCCCCCCCATATTTAGAAATAGCTAATGACTGAAAACAACACCATTTACAAATAATTTCCTTTGGTTCTTGCACTATTTTTTCAGAAACCACAATAAAAATATCAAACATATTTCACTCGTTCTCTCATGTCACTTTTTTTTTTTTGGTAGGCAGATAGATTTGCCCTTCTCCAGTCTCCTGGGAGTTCCCAAAGTTTGCTAGGAGACTCAGGAATCCAGTCAGGATCACTTTCATCATGGACAGCCAATGTGAAAACAGTTTTTAGTGTTTCAGCACGAACAATTCGGTTTTCAAGAAAGTTTTATAAACCAGTAAACCTCAGACACACAATGACAGATTGGCCACTTTTAGCACAGATGTGATAGAGCACATCACTTTTTTTGTTCTTTAAAAATACAGCTTTTTGATAATTCCAATTTAAATCAGTTGTTTGAAAGAATCAATAGCCCTCTGGATAATTAAGAGGGACAAACAAGCTGACACAGCCAGCTTGGGCTTCCAAAGCCATTCCTTCAGAAAGGCTCCTCTCCAAATGCTTGCAAGAAAAGTAAGCAGCAATTAGATAAGAGGATGGGTGCTTTTATACACAAATACTTGATTACAAGAGAGGAAATAGCAGAAACACATGGTTGACTCCTAAAACCAACAGAAAGTCCCTGTGGAGTTTTGCTGGAACCTGTGGCTGAGCTTTGTGCTGACTGACACTTCCTGAGTAACTCAGAACAGGGTGATGAGTAAGATGACTAATTTTCCTCATGGTATTTGGTTATTCTGGGCAGTAAAGACAAAAACCAAATGCAAAGAAAAATTTTATAAGACTAAGCAAATTGTCAAAGGCTGGCAGATTAAATTCAGGGAGGTAGAAGTGGTACACAAGTGAAAACAATCCCACCTTTAAGCACAGCAAGCTGGGATCTAAACTGGTTAGAATCAGTGGTGAGTTTTTTTCAGCTATGGTAAATACTTCCATTAAGATATTAACTTAGTACTCAGTAGCAGCAAAAACAAAGGCATCCAACACTGGAAAGAACAAACTAATTGTTGGGAATTCCTGTGAGAGACAGACAGGATAAAAGGGCAAACACTACAACATCAACACAACTCATTTTACACCTTTTCAAAAACATAAGCTGTTTTGGTCTCCTCACCTCAAAAAAAAACAACCCCAAACGTGTAATAGGTCTGAAAAACATCATGTCACTCTTTCACAAGGAATCATCACACATGGTAAGATTCTTCTGTCTGGGAAAGAGCTGAGGGAGGGATGTGATGATGGCACTGTAGAGTCCTAAGTGGCACTGAGACAGGCACCAGACATCAAGTATTTATTGCTTCTTTCAGTACAAGAAACAAGAAATCCTAGCAAAAGCAGCCAAAGTCCAGTGCAAAACCAGATGAAAAGCAATGGTTCTTCACAGGTGTCAGGCTGTAAGAGCCTGTGGACACTGGCATTTCAAACAGGTCCAAGAGTAACTGGCTGAATTTGAGGTCCACTGAGTTATTAAGCACAAAAATAGCAGCTGGATCATAAGGAGTACTCTGTGGGGATATCACTGTATACTTGGCCTATTCTGTGAATGTTTGGACACTGTTAGCAGTGGAATACTGAGCTACTCAATCTTTGTGTTATTGTATTCTAGAGTAAGGATTCATGTTAAACATACACATAAGGTAGAATACATTCTTTTTATCAGGTTTGCTGTTATAAGAGTAAGACCAGTTGTCAAAAAAATGAACTCAAAACTGAGTTACTAGTTTACTTTCCCCTCAAGATAAGGAAACTAGCTTTTAGGGGAAAAAACCAAAACATAACCTCATTGGTATGTGACAAAGTCTCTAAATGCCAGATTCAGATTCCAAATGTCAGTATAAGATATTAATATGACATAAGAAATAGGCAAGTACATCAGAATATTCCTCCTACAAAGGTGACACTAAACACACCATTAAAATATCTAACCAACAAAGGTTTTGAAAAACAGAACCTCCACCATGCATCTTTTTGGTAATATTGGTTCTAGCAGCATCCTAGTGCCCCTGCTATAAGTAAATAATCAGCAACTGCTACTGTCAGTCTGGGTACAAAAGTTATACAAGACACTAGTTTATTAATTCATGGTACTGAATTTTTGATGACAACCCAGCCAGTTTCCCACTGAAGTAACTGGTAACAGACTTGCTAGCTCTGTAGATATTTAGGTTCATGACATAAGCCATGAAGGTGGAAAGCCTAAATGGTGGAAAGTTTGCTGAGAAGCACTAATTGATCACAAACTTGGAATTAAATTAAAAATCTCAGTTGTTGCTGCCTGCCAGAAAAGAAGCTTAGATTTGGAATCTGGAAGTGAGAGAAACACAGGACTGTGTTTTTGTCTGGGGAAAGTTAACAGATGGTCTAAAAAGGAGCAGTTTTAAAATAAGACGAGAAGCCAAAAAGAGTGTGGAGAAAGGAAGGAGAATTTTTTTTATCTACTCTGTGCTGCTGTTTCACATAGCTTTTTATATATAGCTGTATATATTTGATATAGCAAAGTCTCAAAGTTTGACTTTACACATTAAAATATTTGAATCTTTTTAAAACTTCAGAAGAATAATGTTACATTGTGAATAGAAGTATTTGAAATACATATTTACAAGATACTCATTTTCTACAACACGGGTCTACAAATGTTACTGAAAACTTTCACTTCACTCTGTAATGCAGAAGTACAGCAAGTTGAATATGAGGATTTATCTTCTTTTAACTTTAAAACTGTTAAATCCCTATACTGCTTAAACAAAACATGCCTCTGGGTGTTTATTTATACTTTTTCAAAGGTGGCTCATTTACCTCATCAGAAAATGTTGCCAAGTATATTTAGACAGTTGTTGCAAAAAAAGCCCTGGGGAAAGTTTCAAAAATAAGAGAAAGGGTAACAACAAACAATTATTTTCTCCATCTAAAATGTGCAGGGGTGCTGCATGAAGGGAATTATAACCTGCATTTGGATTCTTATTGGTGTGCCTTCCTACAGTTTAGCAGCCAGAAGCAGATATATCAAAGGCAGGCAATTCCTGTGGCAAATGTCAAGCTCACGCCAGCATTGGATACAGTATTAAAAGCAAAACATCACAAAGAAACTTTAATAATTACTTACCTGATTTTCTTCATGGGAAACTCTCATTTGTTCTTTAAGAACTGACATTCTGGCTGCTTCTTCTTTCCTCAATACTCTCTCTTTCTTTAGCTCAGGACTCCAGAAAGTTTTGATGCTGTTCATAGAGGACCCCAGCTTGCTGTCCTTAATGTCTAGTTCTTTTCTGAGGAGGTCGTTCTCCCTCTGTAGATCCTTAAGCTGAGCCTGCAGGTCTAACATGGTGCTGTCTCTGACCTGCCTCAGCATGGAAGGAACCTGGTGGTGGTGGTGGTGAGAGGATGTGGTCAGCCCTCCGTGCTGGTCAGTGTAAGAAAGGACATCAGTGTGTGACAGTCCAGCAGAAGCAATATTGGGGCTGCTCCCCATGGCTGTGACTCGGCCACCATACACAGCTCGATTTGTAGCCCTTCCAAGAGTCATTGTGCCCTTTGGGAAAGTAGTAGAAGCTACACCCTCGTGGTCACTCAGGTACATTGGTCCAGATGTTGCATAGGCTGCGTTAAGGGACTGGATGTTCTCCATGGATAACGTCTTCCCCGCCCCTCCGCCCCCGCTGCTGGTTCGCCTGTGACCCAGGCGAGGGGACCTGGGCAGGCGGGGAGACCTGGAGGGACTTCCTTCCAAGTTGCTGATTGTTCTTGCACTTCCATACATTTTTCTTCTACTTTGAGGTACTATTTAGTAAGAAACTAGTAGCGCTAAAGTTGAATATTAAATTTACAATTCCGGCTAGAAATATTGGCAGTTTCACCGCATTCTTCCAGTAGGCAAAATCTGGTTTTCCTCCAAAGACAGACCTGAGAAAAAAAAAAATATTATAAAATTAAATTTTCATCTTGGAAAATAAACTTACAAGTAATCACCATATCAGAAAAAACAACTTCCCAGAGCAATAACTTCAAAAATAAAAGCTACTACACATTTTATATTTAGGATGATGAGTTAAAAATGCATTTTCAAACTCATTTCAATCAAAATAAAATCCCTAATTTCTTCCTTGCTAGAAAACTTCGAGTTAAATCTTTGTAAAGTAAGTTGCAATGAACAACAGAGGCCCAAAAACATATTTCAGCTGGTATGTTAATGGACTTAAATGACTGACAATGTGAAATTTATATAAAGAAAAATATTTATTGTTGACTTTAAGAACTACCCTCTTAAAGCCTCCAGAATTCATCCCCAAGGCACACAGATATAAAGGAACCAGATCGTGTTGATTTACATTTTCAAGTTTTGGCATTTTAACATCACTGTCCAAATCTGTCCCTCTTTTCAGCTGTCATGCAGCATTCGTGAGATGACCCACAGCTTGTTCCACCAAGAATTTGTGCAGCTTTTCTGCCATCTCCACTTCAACACATTGACCAACTAAACAAAAAAATTCTCATCATGGTAACTGGGACAATGCAACTTCTTATCCTAAATCTCAAGTGCCAGCCATCCTCTGGCCAAATAACTCATCAAGCCCTCTGAGAAATCCATCCTTGCATCTTTCTAGTTGCCTGAAATAGTTCCATAGCTCCTTCAAAGACAAATCTCCCACGAGACCAGAGCTGAAGATCATTTTCCTTCCACTGGCTCCTGGCAGATCCTGAGCAAAAGCAACAACTGATCTTTTAAATTGACAGAATTCACCCCCACCCTCCCGGCTCACTACATAAAAAAACACAAGCAACACAAAACAAACAAAAGCCCCACAAAAAACCACAACACTATGGCCAAGTGAAAAAACAACACTGCTAGCAGAAACTGCCAGTGTCAATTTAAACTGCACACAATAAAATATTTTTAGATACAGCAGATATGATACACAGCCAGATGGTGGGGTTTGGTATGAATTTGTTGATCCTCAGAATTAGAGGTACAGAATATTGTATCTTATATCACATCCATACTGTTTTTCCTTTTCATTGCCACAGTTTGATAAATAAGTAATTTATGTTTCTTGCTTAGAGCTACTTAATAACCTACTTAGTCTCCTGTTTTATGTCTCTGATATGTATTTTAGGTACTAGTTTTGCCTTTTAGAGCTTTAATCATTGTGGTCTTTCTTTTCTCAACTTGTGTGAAGTTTTGGAAGTTCTTATCTCAAATCAGAGAACACTTGTATCTTGCTTAGCGCTCCAGTGCTCACCATTGAGCTCTACTGAAAAAGGGATCCTCATTCCTAATCCAAAGGCAGGCTAACTTCTCACTGAACTTCTTTAATAATGTTCAAATGCTGATTGAACATTATAACTTCCATAAGCTTGTAAAAATTCTGAAAGCAACAGGAAAAGAGAAGCAAAACACCACCAACCAAAGAAGTGTTATTACCTCCACAGCATTTTCGATTTTTTTCTTTTATTTTCCCCCTAAAAATATTCTAATCGAAACAGAGACCTCTATATAGCAAATGCAAGCACACTGATGATCTGCTCGATTTTCTTACTTTAATGGGCTACTAAGGACAGCTCACAGACCAAAAGCTAAAAACCCTGACTTAAAAAATTCGTAGGGTTTCTCCATTTTCATTTGGAGTTTGTTACCTTCTACAACCTGAATTATACAGACTGGCTTTCCTGCAAACACCTCAGAAAAAGGTTAGCACATGAAAATACACTTTTTCAATGCGTGTACTTCTTAAGGATAAAACTGGAGCCTTCCTTCATGGCTGTGAAATGTCTCAGACACAGTAGAAGCCAGACACCATTGCCTTATGAAGGAGGGGAGAAAAGCACCCACATCATTTTCTGCTCTTTACTGCTTATAAATGGAGCCTTCCTAGCTTCAGGAAGATTTACTGTGTGTCTCCACAAATCAGGAGCTGGAGACATGAAGAAGCAATATCAGCCTCAGGACCTCAACAACTGCCACACAGATCATCATCTACTCCCTGGAGAAAAGGAAAGGAGAGATCCCATCTTCCCACAGAACCAGCTGACAGAGCCATTCTAGTTGAAAGTGGACAGGAGAGATATACATGACATGACTATNCAAACACCTCAGAAAAAGGTTAGCACATGAAAATACACTTTTTCAATGCGTGTACTTCTTAAGGATAAAACTGGAGCCTTCCTTCATGGCTGTGAAATGTCTCAGACACAGTAGAAGCCAGACACCATTGCCTTATGAAGGAGGGGAGAAAAGCACCCACATCATTTTCTGCTCTTTACTGCTTATAAATGGAGCCTTCCTAGCTTCAGGAAGATTTACTGTGTGTCTCCACAAATCAGGAGTTGGAGACATGAAGAAGCAATATCAGCCTCAGGACCTCAACAACTGCCACACAGATCATCATCTACTCCCTGGAGAAAAGGAGAGATCCCATCTTCCCACAGAACCAGCTGACAGAGCCATTCTAGTTGAACGTAGAGTGGACAGGTGAGATATACATGACTATTTTGAAAGATAAATTTATTTTATATTGCTATTTTGATTGGACAGGGGGGAAGGAATATTAATACTCTCAAGTAATAACTTTTTAACCCAAGCTGTAAGTGTTGCAATAGCCAGGACAAAGGAGCTCACAAAGCTCATACCCCTCCCTAAAACCTTCTCTGATAAAAAAAGTCACCCAGATTCATTCAATCTGGTAGGGACAGACTGCAGACCCACACATTTTCCTACAAGAGTTGAGTTTTAAAATCCAAATCAGCTCGGTACTAAGAAAAAAAGCCCAGGTGATCACCTGCTTGGCTCAATATTTTCTCATTTTAAAGAAATGCCTTATAACGCACATAATGTAAAATTAACCATTACAATCATGAGTTTAATATTCTGCATTGCAAACAAAGCTGTATTTTATACAGATCCTTTTAGGATCCAGAAAAATTAAGCAGGCATTCTCAGCTGGGGGCAGGAGGGCAGGCACCAGACACTTTCCCTCATGCTCTCATCAGCCTTGAAAACCCCAGCAAACCTGATACAGTCTGTTTCATGCCAAAATCCCTCCTGAAGCCTGTTCCAACCTTCAGCTTGCCTTATTTTCCACATTCCTGCCCCATCTGATCACCTGCACTCTGCAGACAGCAACATCATGGGTTCTCATTACCCACCATCACTTGAAGCCTGACAATGCATTTTATTTGTCTTTTAGCTTTTTGTTTTTATAGAGCAATGAACCATAGGATTCTAATATGATGCTAATGGAAGAGCTCACTCAATTTAGTTTCCAAATCCTCACTTCTACATTTTACATAATTACAGAGTTTCCTTGAAATACTGTGTACACAACACCCGGTGAGTTCTGATTTCCACCGGTTACACACTCTTACATGCCAAGGGATGATTTAGGCTTTTAGTGTCCCCTCCTGTGGCCTGAATCACCTACTCAGCAGGAAGTTTGGGTATTAGCCAAATACTTAATAGCTCTGCACAACTACTTGCCAATATTAACATTGAGCCAAGAGCTCAAACATTTGTAAAACTACCAAAGGCTTTAAGGAAACCCCTTCCTTAGAGTCAACCTCCCCAAACAATATATGGTGACAGTTAAGTGCAGAAATTATCAATCTAAATCCAAACTGTCTAATACTATACAGCTCCCCACATATAAACCAAAAGAAGCAAAATAGAAAAAAAAAAAAAAAAGTGATGTAGAATATAATGCTTCTATTTTCTTCACCAGGACTGCATTTTGAGGCACTACAAAAGGAAGGAGATTCACAGAAAAAGACAAACATGTCCTGGCAAACAATAATGATTTCTTTATTTTGATAACATCTTTTAAATACTCTTACAACAAAAGCATCTCTGTACACACAAGAGCAGGAGTATGTGCATATTAAAAGTAGTGACCAAGAGCCAGAAATACTTCTAGCTCTTCTAGCTACTTCTAGCTTTCTTTTGGTTTACTTAGGTTTTCTACTGCTTTCACAGTGGCACAATACATCCTCACAGCAGACAATATTCTTTTCTTCACATGTTTTTTATTATCTATGCTGATGTAAAAGAAAAAAAGGCAGCAAGCTGATACAAACTAGATAGAGAGAACCCAAATCTGTTGTAGAGTATCCTTCCTTTCTTCATTAATCTGAGCAGCCTGGCATGTCTTCTTTTAATAAAGTAAAATAACAAACAATGCTCTTCATATGGGGTTAGTAAAAGACCAGCATTATTTTTATTAAAAGGACAAAGTGCTCTCTTTTCCTACTTACCAGGCTGACCAAATTACTCCTTCTCCCCCACCTTTTTTTAATTCTAAGAAGAAAATAATCCATTTCTTCCTGCTACTCCACTATTTCTTACAAGTTTGAAAAACAAAGCACACAGCATGACTTCAAAAGCAACATTTTCATTTAGGTTCCTCACAGTGTCCTGAAACTGCATTTCTCATGCAAATTTAAGTTTTACTACAGTCTGCACAATACCTTTGTTTTTACTAGTTAACAGACATTAAGTTTATCCCCTCTCTTGTAGCTTGTTGTAAAATTTGCACACATGTAGTGGTAAATAAAGTTAGTTCCAAAGTCTGCTTTAATCTTGCAAGCTAGTCATGGCACCTGAACTCCCATCAATGCCAAATGGAAGAATTGGCATTTATCACTTCATAGGAACAGTCCACCAGCCCTGCCTGCCTTTCATTTCTCTTTCACACAGAAAATATGAAGGCAAAAGTAGGAGTGGCTGCTCAATACATATCTAATGACATAAATGGAAAATAAAGTTGTCAGGCATTCTAATGCTGTCAGGTGCAGTGACAGCAATTAATACTTGTCATGCAATCAGAAAACTCCACCAATTGAAATATTTGTTCAAAATGCTGTATTAAAAATCTTGAAAAGCAAGCAGTTCTGACAGCATTATCAGGATAGTCAATTACATTACTCTCAAATGTACTTAAGTGAAGAGTCAACAATACCTTTCTAACTCTTTTATCCAAGTTTCATGTGTTTAAAACAAGGCTAGTGCTCAGGAGAGGTACACTTCTTTTAATGCATTTTACTCTTTATTACAATGTTTGAGGCATAATTGTATCAAAACATTATAATACTTAGAAATAGGCTTTAAATAATGTAAATAATATTTAAACTCCAACAACTGACACCTCCATTATTTTCTAACTTTTAAGTTAGGTCTCTTCGTTGCTCAGACTCCAATTCTTAATGCTTTATCTCTAACACTTCCATTAAAATAATTCTTTCCTGCAGTCCTGAATGTGACAAGTCTTCCTGGGGTTTCTAAGATGCTTAAGGGAGGTGAGAAATTTCAAATTTGTTTCATTTTATTTTTCTGATGTTGTGTAAAATATTAAAAATCTGAAAATGGAACATTAAAAAAAAAAAGGCTTCTATAGCCAAGCAAAGGCAGAATCATCACATCTAATTTTAATTGTTATGCCAGAGAACAAACTGTACTTTTATAAAAAGCCATAGGGCAGCCTATCTGCCAAATCTGGGCAAACACAACCACGTACAGTCTGTACAAGTTACCTTCCAGTGCTGAGCATTTCTCACTCTCCAGTCCCTTCTGATTTAACAGTCACTCCACAGAAGCAGGGATGTTTAGTTTGTTTGAAGTATTAAGCACAAGCACCAACAGTGGTGCAGGGTAAAACACCACCTCAGCTTTAACTGCCCCAAGTTCCCAGTCCCACGCTCACTGTGTCATTGTTTTGCTGCCCATCTGCTCTCTGCAACTCTTAACATTGGGATCCTATTTTTTATTGGTGGGTGGGAGGATGGATGGTGTGAATCACAAGCAACAAGGGATAGAAACACATAAATTCCAAATCACTGCTTGTAACTCTTCAGTTTTTTTAGCACTCCACTTCCCTGCACCATAATGACCTTCTCAGGATACACAGGTATTTCTAAAGACCTGGCAAGCTTTTGGTTTTCCAGAGAAATATTTCCTAACATTTCAGTCTGTGCAGGTATGCAGGTGTCTCATGTGCTAAATTCTGCATCCTAGTCTGTATTCATCATGCCTTCCATCCTGCAATTGTTAATCACATGCCTTTTATTTCCTTCTCAATAAGAATTCTCATTTATCAATGCAAGCCTGCATTTACAAACTCCAGTATTTTGTGGAGGATTATTCTAAGGTACATGGTAAACCAGACAAACAGTACTTCCCATTTAATGACTGGTAAAGAACAACAACAATCATACGTCCTGAATTTTTACTAAAATAGTCTCCTTTGGGAAAAAATTTTAAAATGTAGAAAGTACACAACATTCTTCAGGACTACTTGAAAGTTATTCCTCATTATTAGTACAGTTATGCTTTGCTTTTGTCAACATTTACCTAACTTGAATGACTAAATATAGTTTACAGAAAGATAGTTATAGACTGAATTACCTTTGAGAAGGTAGAGCTTAAAAATAAGCATGAGTTAAGAAAAGCTGGAAGTTTTCCAGGAAAAAACTGAAAGACCAGACTTGTTCTATCATTCATCTATATTGTCAGCATTTATACCAATTTTTTGAAACATAAGGCTGTTCAGGTGGTAATACATATAAATGCATATTAAAGACTACATTCATTTTAGCAAAATAACCTAAAAACTGAAAATAATGTAAAAGGAAATTGAGTTCGTAGTTAGACCTATAATTTGTCTATTTTCACATTAAGTATGCTTAAGAATATTCTGTCATTTGCATTCATCTCATACTTTTAATTTTAAGATTCATTTATAACTCTTAATGTTTTGAGAAACCAACAGAGATACTCCCACACAATAGAGTACTTTCAACGGATTTCAGTAAGGCTACTCTCATGAATGTTACTAAACACAGGCTTACACAGTTGCAAGATGAAGTTATATTTTTCTTTTTTGCTACAAAGCTTCCATTCTCATAAAAAAGCAACAAAACAGTCATAGGATCAGCTTTTAAGACTACCTGTGTAGCCTCCAGCAGTTTCTTAAAATACTTAAATATTGGGATATTTAGCAAGCCTAAATATCCACTCTGCATCTTACATTTATTTGAGCCAAGAATATTAAGATGCCTACTCAAACTGCAAAACAAGAAGCATATTTGTGCATCCAGCATGCTTTGAAGCCATCACAACCCAAAAACCTGTAGAACATCTCTCCTGTTCTCTTTGCTCAGACACAAGAGCATGCACATGTTCCAGTACCATGCCAAAGAAAAACTGGCTGTGCTTCAGCCACTTCAGATCAAAGCTGTCCAAGGAACTTACAGGCTCTGTAAGGGATGCAAGTGATTTAGCAGATTAGTTTTCAATTCATCATAGAATCAGCATCCTGGAACCATTAGAAGACATTGCACTTCAGGAATTGCCTTTTTTTATATTTATTTATTTATTCACCAAAAGAGTTGAAGAGTTCCCCAAGCACTTGGTGGCTGGCTCTTAATTTCACAGCACAGCCCAATCTGCCCCCTTTGGGCTCACACTCAGCTAAGAACAACCACACCAGTTCACAAGTGCAATTTATAAGTCCTCACACTTAACATTTGATGTTGATGACAGATGTTATTGTAACTGTTTCCTTATGGAAAAACAAATGGTTTGAGCAGATTTCAAATGAGGTCTATAAATGAAAGTCGAGGTACATCATGACTGCCAATACTCTGCCATCAAAAATAAACTTGCTTTACACAGCAAACTGTCTTCCAGAGAAGCCCCTGAGAGTACCCGTTTCTTCCACTATTATTGGACATAGGTCAACAAAAAAGAACTCTGCTTTATTTACCAGGTCGTATTTGTCCACTTATCTGAATTGTTCAAAGAACATAAGTGCTAAGAACTGTATTTCAGCAATATAATTTGAGGAAAAAAAAAAAAACACACTACAGAAAACTGTTTAAAGTCAAAATCCTCACCATAACAGAAATCACAGGCCTGTGCTGTTTAATAAAGGAATTAAATAATTGAGATACTGCATGTGCCAAGAGATAATTAAATATATACCTTAGCAGATTACCAGTAAATTAATTTTACTGACCATGAAAAGTGTTTAGATAGCACTGAAAAGTGAAGAAGCATCAACAAAATTTCCAACAGGACCCAACTCGTATTTGACAAAGAAAAATGAGCTCCTGAGAATTCAGGTACCATGGCCTCCAAGTCTTGCAGTGAAAGAATCCAAACACGTACCAAGTAGTGTAACCACAAGTACAGACATATTAAACCTCCACAAGGAATTAGAATGAAACGACCAAGATGTGTTCTGTAAACCTCTCAATGTATGGAGAAGATTATGTCCCATTAGTCAGCATTCTGAGTGATCTGAACTATTCACTTGGAGGGAAACTGCCCCACTCGTTACCAATGCTCTGTGCAAAATGCACTTTTGGACTAAATTCAGAAATGGCAGAGATTTTTGTTACATTTCTTTCACTTCCTTCAAAATAAACTGCACATTATATCCAGCTGAGCAACCACTACAGACAGTGCTTTCTCCAGTGACTTCCCACCCCAACCCCACAGTACTCCCAGAAACTACAGCACATCCTTTTCATACATACCTACACAATATATATTTATATATATATGATTTTCATCAATCTTTTTACTCCATTCAATGTCCCATGACATTTCGCACACAATGAGATAAAGTTGAGAGTTAAATCACTTTGAAAATCTCTCAATTTTCAACTAGATTCTACATCTGCACTGTGACTTCAGTTAGAGGAATAGGATAATGAGCAGCACAAAAAGTGGGAAGCATTAAAAAAAAAATCTAACATTATTTGCTGAGAGGGGGTATTTTAATCAAATAAAAAGTACATTGGTCATTAAGGAAGCCACATGGTAACTAGTCTAAAACATTTCCAGTGAATGCCAGTCTGCAAGACTGTCTTAGAATGAGTTTTTAAGATAACCTAGAAAGCAAGTTTCCCCTTTCAAAAACTTGATCATAAAACTTCACAAAAAAGCTCCGGCTTTGCTAAACATCCAAAATGTCAAAGACTCCCACACATCCAATCACAACTCAAAACTCTGACATGCACCTCAAATTCTTAAGACACATTCCTTCTGCTTTCTTAAAAGCACAAAAATTCAACTCTACACGTCTCCCTCATTATTCTCATTTTAAAGTAAAGGGATTATAGTGACATACAGCTCTGCCAACATGTAACCTGTCCATTGCAAAGTTCACATTTCTAATATCATGAAGGAATTCCAGGTTTCTGTGAACAGAAATGGGATAACAGTAATGGAGACTTATCCAGAGAAGTGCTAAAACATCTTTGCTCCTCCTCTCTCCTTTGGCAGAGCTCAGCACCTGACAGACTATCTCTGAAAGGAGATGTGGCTGCTGTTCCTAATTGTTGCCATTAATCCAAAACAAAACCTGGCTACTTAAGATATTCCAAAGCTAGCAATCCAAAAACCACTACCACTAAATAAATCATAAAACTCCCTGAGAGCAACAGCCAAGAAAGCAACAACAAAATTTAAATTCCACAACGCTAATTCATCAGACACCTACATTTTCTTACACAAACATTGGATATCCATGCTTGTAAATTTCCTTGGACCTCCACAAGTAGTCAACTGCTGTTTTCCAAGGAAACAGGCTGGCTTTTTTTACATCTTGCATACAAGCAATAACAAACCAACATAAATCCATCTCACTCAATTTCAAAAAGATTGTAAAGGATTGTTTCTTTTTATAAAATACTTTGCATCCTTAGTGACCAATTAAAAACAAAATGCTCCAGAAAAAGAGTTAACTGATGTTTCTACTGATATGCCTTTGTATTTTCTTAATGTGAAAGTATCACTCAGAAGAAGCAGTACTACACAGTTCTTTTTCTGAATTCAGTTTCTCAGCTCTCCCTTGACCAACTATGACCCTCAAAATAATCATAAAGTCATTTTACTTTCAAATAGCTCTTATCCTTTTGCCAGGACTTAGTAGAAAATATAATGTACTGTTAGTGTTGCAAAGTATAAATAAATTAAGGCAGGCTCATCATTGCTAAGTACATATGAGATCATCCAAAAATCTAAGACTTAAATCACAAAATATTTTAACACAATCCTAAACCAAACAAATATAATATCACAGATAAGAGGGGTCACATTACAAAAACTTTATTTAAAAAAAGTGTCACAGTAATGTTTCCTAGGTGGATCTACTAAGATTCTCCATATATATATATATACATCACAGGCATTAAAAACTAAATTAAACAGATGATAACAAATGCATCATAGTGGATAAAAATATAAAAACATTCTAAGAGATACAGGTGGGAGAACATATGTTGTCTTTGGAAGTGATACACAGGCTGGTTGCCTCACCCTCTTTGAGGGGTGAACAACCCACTCTTTTTTCTTAGTCATCCTTCAAAGGTCAGTAAGAATCATCTTTCTAAAGTGAAAGGAAAAAAAAAATCACCTCGAGCATGCTTGTACAAAACCACACATGCTAAATAGTTAATTCTCTAAGTATCACATATATTTGACATTCAAAAATGGTTTAATATGTTCTTTTGGTATTTTGGCTGCTAAGAATATGGCCCACACCTTTCTACAGCCTTCAGAGCAGGCAAGGAACAGCAGGAGGGACCAGAATGGACAGTGGATCTCACCCTACCATCACTAGAATTTGACTACCAGGAGATCAGAGGAGTTGAAAAACCACCCACAGGATAAGAGGTGACAAGATGGGTCTCCTCCAAATGCTGCCAAACCACAAGTGAGAGGATAATGAGTACAGTAAGTTCAAACATGTAGTTTCAACCTGAGCTGGACAATCGTAAATCCCAGGGACTGCCCTTATCTCAATAAGCCTTTGGAAGATGAAATTACGTTCCCCTCACTCACTGGACAGAAAGCCTCTCCTTTCTCCCAGATTCCTCGAGGAAAAGTGAAAGTGCTAACTCACCTTGATGCCTTTGAAAGCCATTTTACACAGAGCTTTCAAACAAAAATAACAGTAGTGAAAAGGCTTCTTTTAAGGCACTGAGGAGATGTGGAGTTACTTTCACACACAGCCCTTAACCCAGCCACCCACGAAGCCAAGGCTTGGACTGTAAGTTTCTTCCATCAAGAAACTAACAAAGCTTTTCCTACAGAAACATATTGCTTAAGGGAACTGGATTTACCATTACACGCTATTCTTTTAGGGTCTGTTTCTGCACACGCGAAGGGCCCTTTTCCTCCTCGCATTCGGGGAAAGGAACAACCGGGGAATGCACTGCTCCAGCAGACGCGACCCGGGGAGATTGCGGCTGAGGGAGCTTCGCTTGCTTTGCTGCTGGTGGGGTTTTATGGCTGGTGTTTCCTTCACCTGCGCTGTGGGAGCGCTCGCCTTCCCCCACCCTTCCATGGGGAGAGTGCAAGGAAATCCTCCCGACAGAGGGACTGCTTTGGGTCCCCGCCGGGACATGGAGCGCTGGCACAGGCGCCTGCGGGGAGCCGGGCCGGGAAGGTGGCCGGGCTTCCTGAGCCCTCGCTGCCGAGCAGGGAGGCTGGGAGAACAGCCCCCGATGCCGGGAAAGGGCCGCAGGACGGCTCCCCCTGCGCCCCCGATCCAGGATGTGGAGCTCTGCGATTGCCGGGGAATGAAGGGAAGGAGGGAGGAGGGCGGCAGCGCATCTCCAGCATCTCTCCTCAGGGCAGGGCAGGGCAGGGCAGCGGGGCAGACACACGGGATCTGCTCCATCCTCGGCTTGGCCACGGGCAAACCAAGTGCCAGCGGAGAAGCGACTTGATGGAGGGGAACCTCCCTCCCTTCCCCGCCCTCCGAGGAGGGGGAGCCGGAGCGGGGCCTGCGCCCGGCACGGCCGCCGGGAAGGGGCCGCGTTCGAGGCGGCCGCCCCGGACACGCCCGTGGGGCTGGGGGCACGGAACGGAAATAAAAACAAATCCCGAACGGACAAATAGCTAAGTGAAACCTCTGATTTAGAAAGCCGACCAGAAAACTAACCCTGACAAGTAGGATTTGCCCTCCCCTTGGCTGCACTTATTGGCCGCGCTCGTGTGCAACGAGCTTGTATCTGCCAATGCCAGTGGTCGGCCGGCGTGTCCATCACCAGGGAAAGAGCAATTCGCCGCTAAGGGAGTAGATTCCCTTCCATCCATCACAAGGCTTAGCAGGTAGCCGCCTAGAAATCAATCACACACTAATAAAAAAAAAATCCTTTTACATCAAATTACTACTATAGTGCTCCCAGAAAAATATGTATGTATCCTTAGTGAACACAGGCGTGGATTTTATCACATGCATCACATCCATCATTTGTCCAGCCTAAAATCATATTATCTTAAAAAAAATTAAACCATAGCATCATAAATGGGGGACCCCAGTAAGTATTCAGTAATTATATAACTAAAAAATAATATCCTGTTAGCTTCTGTTTCCATTTGCCAGCCACTAGAAGGGAACAGAAATCTCTCACCTTTTTCCTGACACGCTTTTTAAAACACCAAACATTATCCATTATTTAGATATAAAGCTAGGAATTTCCAAAGCTCATCAATTCTATTCTAGAAAACTTTAACAACAACAATAATATTTTTAAACACTAGGCACAAAAAGAAAAATAAATGAGAGTCTTATGGCTGCTTTTAATAGAAATTGCAAGAGAGGTTTCTGGTTGACGATTCTGTAGGGAGAGGCACTCTGTTACCAGAATAAGATGTGCACTTGGTCCCATTTATTCCAATGTATTTCCAAAGCAATATAAAAAGCCTATTCTGCAAATTCATCTCCAGATTCAGCTACCAGATAGTTGTAAAAAGCAATATACAGCAATTTCCTTAATCACAGTAAATTTACGGTCATGTATCCCAGCCATATTCTTGCTTAAGCTTCTCACCTTTCAAATCATTGCATCTGCCTTTCGTCCTCACATGGATTTTACAACATCACGTTCAGCTGACATCCCATTTGCGCGGAGGAAGGAGGCAGCAGGGAGAGCCGGAGCCGCGGAATCCCTGCGAGGGGGTGAAGAGAAGGAACCTGCTGCAGTCGGGAGAGGCTCGTGTGCCCCTGTCCCTCGCCTTTCTGCCCCTCAGCGAGTCTCCCTCAGTCAGCTGCGAGCCCGGCTGTCTGGGCTGCCAGTCCCTGACTCAACATTCCCAGCATTCCCGAGGAGCCGCGGCTCCAGCGGCGCGGCTCGGAGCCGCCGGGGGCAGCAGCAGCAGCAGCACACGCACCGCAGCCCGTGATTCCTGCGAGCCTTCGCCTCCGTCCATTCATCGCCAGCCCGCGGCTTCCAGTCCCCACCCAGCGAGCGGCTGCCAGTGTGTTACTCATTGCCAAACAGCCTAAAAATACACCTATGTCTGCGTAAAACTGCAGAGGCTAAATCGCTTTCTCGCCCCTGTTCACCGAAGGCCAGAAATGTGCAAAGGCAGGTGCTTCAGAACATGATGTCTAAAAAACCATTACTCTACGCATACATTTACATAAACGGAAAAAAACCAGAAATCTGAATCTGTGTTCTGGTTTAAGTAAAAGAAATTAAGGTGACATCCATATTTATTTGTATTTTTTCAAATGCAGTACACAGGGAAAAACCCACAGATTAGCTGCTATGCAAAGCCTGAGAGCCTTTTTCATAAGAAAACTGCAAACTGCATTAAAAATTATTTCTGAGATTCTATTGCTTAATATTAAGGGGAGTGAGAGAAACGTCTATAAACATCACTGGCTTCTCATCCTAAGAAAGGAGCTTTTGTCCCTCTTCTATTTTTCCCTCTTCTCAATTTTTTTTTTTAGTATAATTGCTCTGTATACAATTATAAGTGATGACCCTTGGTCTTTAGCTTCAATGCACCTTCATATCTTACCCTACACAAATTTCACAAACGTATTTCATCTGCCTCCTCTTGATCTCATTGCAGTAACAAAGATTTTAAGAACCACTTCAGATCTGTAGTTACTTTATTACAATCTCTATTTTATTTCTCTCTTGCCCACATATAGATCTATAAATGCCACTATTAAACATTACTGAGAAGAACAACTTTTATGGAATTACTGTTAAAAACTATGTCAAATCAAATTGATTTCAACCAATCAGGTTTAAAATTAGCATAATCCCTTCATTGCTGTATCTGAATTATCCACAGCCAGTTGAAATAATTGGCTGTCACAAATATTTATTTGGAGATGCTAGAAAGCCATTCCCAGCAGGAGCATAGCAGGTTTGCATTTCCCCAAAAAATGGGAACACAAGAGTTTGTACCCACCTACCTTAGCTATAATTGCAATAGAGAGCAAATATTTTTTATGAGTTCAAAGTAATGGAATAACTATGATTAAAATGCAAACTTCAATTGCTTTTAAACCTTATTACTTATTTGAAGACATTTCTGTTAAAATAGTTACAAAACCATGAAAAATATGGACAGAGAAAATCTGTTCCTGGAGAAATTGACAAGAAGGGACATGGTTTTGTATACAAATAATTTCACTTGATCTGAAAAGCAAACAAAGTATTCCTGAAGAGTTAGCAAGCCTGCATCTGTAAGAAAACAGATAAGCACTACAAAATGTGGGTCACTGCACTGAATGCTTCAAAGCACAAGAAGTGTCCATTTTCAGTTTAGCCATTAATTTGGATTCAGTGTGAAATAAGAATCTCTTACAGACCTGTCTCAATATTGCTAAATCCAATTCTGTCTCAGTACTGTTAATGATGACAGGACTTTTGTTCTAAGTGGTGTCAGCTGCTGACAGTTTCTTAAACAACATGTCACACCATTCCTGTCTATATGAAAAGACAAGGAACATCAGGTTCTGCCTTATCTTTTTTGTGACTCATTCACTGGCAAAGACTGAGGGCCTTGTGATAGCCAGCAAAAGCCAGAAGCATTGTGACAGAAGACCAGTAGCCTAAGAATCTTCTCTCCAAGGAATAATCACTGTGGGAAGACAAGAGAGCTGCCATGAGGCTACAACAATATTGCAATGAATTAAGCTTGCTATCATTCAATAAACTTTGTAGCAGAATTCATCACAACCCACCTCAGAGCAGCAGACCCTCTGCAGGGGCCTGTCAGTGTTACCAGTGCCAAAGAACAGAATATACCCGCTATGGATAAAACCATTGTAGAGCTTTGTGGGAAAAAATATTTTGCCAAATTGTACTCAAAAAGACTTGTTAGAGAAATGTGCAGTTCAAGAGAAGGGGGGAAAAGTAATCAGAATTTTACAGCTAATCTACTTACTGTATTAGTAGAAACAACATCCATGCAAAGACCCTCAGGGTCACATAATCCAACCCCTTCAATAATATTCATTCCTTACATTCAAGACAATGCTGGAATCCAGATCCAAAGGGTAGGATAATAACAATAGTGTTTACTTAAGGCTGACTTCTTTGCAGCTGATGAGAGTTCTCATTTCACTCTAAATCACAGGACCATCTGTGTTGTCCTTGGTGCCATGATGCAGGTGGGTGCCATTAAGCACAAAAAGAGTCAGATCATATGAGTAAAGTACCACTTTTTTTAATTGTAAGAGGTTCCCATTAACTACTAGACATATCTTTCAGCCAACTGTTAGAGGAAAGCAGTCTGTTGGAAAACTTAAACCACTATTTATATTATAAGGTGCCATGTGATGCTATATCTAATGTTTGCACTTGTCAACAGTTTCTGTCTTCAAATAGATTTTTGGCTAACAGACTTCAGTTTATTTGTTTTCTACCTTAAAAATGCAGTATATTCACAGTTCTTTCTGCTTTCACATCAGGAACTGTGGAATCCCTACTGAAATTAATGGCAAAATTCTTTCTTATTTCAATAAGCCCATGTTAGGCCCTAACCAAGTGAAGTACAATGAAATACAGATTTTTCAAGTCTCTTATTTTCCTCAGTCTATGCTATACTGATTTTGGACAGAAAGGTATAAAACATACTTACTACAAACATTCTGTTTACTTGTTCTAAATATAAATAATTCAAAATAACATATAATGTATAATGTTACTTATTGTCTTCAATTCCTGTGTACCCCTTCATCCTTCCCAATCCTTTCTTCTCTTCTCACCTGTGGTACCAAGACTTCAGCAGCAGCTAGCTCCCTTTTATGTTTTGGTGAAGATGGATGTTGTTAAGTGCTTAATTTTTTGTAAAAACAGAAGTACAAATAGAAATGAAGCTTAGTCCCTGCTGCATAATTCCTAGCAAGCAACTGCAGGTGCGTGCTTTAAAAACCCAGGAAAATGCATTTCAGCTTTAGTCATTGAACCTGGCCCTGCTCTATTCCTCTGTGCTTCCCTAGTGCTACTCGATTTACACTGAAGGGCACAGAACTAAGAAAACCAAAAAATATTGTGTTTACCATGACACAGTGATCAGATTGTGGGTAAGCACTTGACACAAAAGAAACAAAAAGCTCCAAACAAATAAAATAATTGAAATAAAATTCAATTTTCTGTTGATTTCAGAATGAGGTCCTACCAGTCTAGTCCACAGAGGTTGTGCACTTATCAGACTGCTCTTCCTTTATCACTTTATATATTCACCTACAAATACCTGTCAAATTGAATTACAAAATAGTTGCCACTACAAGTTAAACTTCTGTTTTTACTTTCCTCATAACAGATCACCCAAGTCTTGGTTTAAAAATCATTAGTTTAATTTATTTGTTTTTAATTTACATGATCACATGCTTTACACAGGATGGAAAAGTGTTACTTGGATATACCTGAACACACAAGAGGCCATTGAGGAATTCATTACAATGCAAAAAAACAAACAAGGAAAATATACTCTTTTGTAATTGCATAATTTAGCAGTTTATTGTGTACTGCACAGCCAATCTATTCAGGGTAGAAATAAAGCTACTCTGGCATATGCTGTTAATATCATAGTTTCAAATAGAGCAAAAGTACTAAAATAATTTATTAGCAAAAATACCCATCTCACAGAAATTCTCCAGCTTCCACATCTGTAAATAGGTCTATTAATAGGCTTTTACATCAACTCTACAATGTATTTCAGAGAGTTAAAAATATTTCTTAGGAAAATTCAAACTCCAGGGACTTCTAACAGTATGTAGTAAATGTAGCTTAAACATCTTGACGTAGGTTTAACATTTTAAATTTTATCAATGCTCCTTTATTTTCCTGGTTGGAAACACAGTATTACTGCTACTGCTATTGTACATGTGAATATACACAGTGACTGTTATAAAGAAATGCTGCTAAATGAGCCCTAGTAAACTCTTGGATGATGGTTTGGGTTTTTTTAAATCAGTTTAGACACATCAGAACTAAAGCCTAACTGACTTTTCAGTAAGGATTAAGCTTTCAAACACCAACCTCACTCCTGAAAAGTAAACCTAGATACTAAAATTTTACTTACAAGTGTCAACATGAGGCACTTCATCTGAAGGCAGCTGGAGTTCTCCTCTCCATTCTCAATTCTCCAATTTCTGCAGAAAACAGAGATCTCCTTCCCTACTTATAACCCCAGCCTCTACAGCAAAGTAGGCAGGTACAAAAATCACGATTATAGCACTATTTACCCCCAGCACAGCTACAGGGCAGTTACTCAGTGAGGGAACCTTTTATTGGCAGCCCAATTTCATCCAATTTTAAACAGCTGAGTACAGAAGCCTGAGGTATTGCCTTAATCACATTCACATGGTGGGGGAATTGGGCAGGAACCAAACCACCTGAGCTGGGGGAGCTAAACTCCATCCACCAGAGCAGTCCCCAAATGGAACCAAATTTCTGCAGTGAGTCGGGCCCTATGAGATCAACCAAATTAAGGAACAATGTGAAAATAATTAAAAACAGTAGCCTTGCATGGCTACTTCAAAACTGACAATGAACCTTCAGCTGCGTCCCTGCCTTTGTGTTCACTGTGGATTCTGTTGAGGAGCTGCTGTCCAACAGAATAACAAGAAATACAAAACAGCTGACCAAGGATGGCAACTCCAGCTCCCACAAATGTTAGTTATCAGCTAATAACTGACAGCAGGTGTGAGTGGCACACTACTGTTATGTTTATAATAGGGTGACTTGATAGTCTTCCATCTGTTATTCTATACAGACACACTGAAGACAATTTCTAGACTGTTTTGAGAGGGTAACACATTAGATCTACTTTATAATACTTCACAGGATTAGACAAAGTAGACATTTATGGGGAATTAAGCTGGATTTATTTTATGTATTAATTTAAACAATTTACAACGTGGTTTTATAGGTGCTTTTACGCATGTACTAGTACTCCTCTGCATGAAAACATGAAAAAACCTCCACAAGTTCCCCAGTAAAAAATCTATGATACAAAGGTTCACATTGTCTCAATCTTGAAATCTTCTTCACTACAAAGTCCCAGAGTCTTTAAGAAAAAACACTTTTTCCTGCTTTTGTGGTTTATCCAAAACTTTTGTGGTACTATGCAGAAAAACCAATCCAGAGAACACAAGAATGTTCAACTTCTATCTTTACTAATGTAGTTTTTGCTTTGTGTACAACCTAAGGTTAGATAAGGAATCCTACATTTCAGTAACCAGACAGTTGTCACAAACTCCATAATCTTCATTGAAGTAATCTTAACTTTGTTGTCCCATTTTACTCACAACAGGATCTCATAACCATTGGATTTCCATTTTGTCATCCAAATTGTCAGTGCTGTGACACAGAGTAACAAATAGCACAAGTAATTCTGAATACTTCACTTAAGTTCTGGTATTTAAAATTGAAGAAAGGTTAAATATAGGCTTTAAAGTATCCCTTTATCAGTGTTTCTATGACAATTATCTACTACCCAGACTTTGTGAAATTATGAGGACTTCTCCCACATTTGAGCAAAATTTGGCCACTGCTTGAGGATCTGACTTCAAGAGGTTATGTCCCCTTATCTTACCAATTCTAGAACTAAAAAGAGATAATGGTCTTTTTCTCATTTATTCTTATCACTTAGAACCACCCCTGTAAACTGTATGAATGTTAGCACATGTAACTAAATTTTTATACAACAACTCTCTGGTATAAAGAAGAAATGGCTTAGCATTATCTTGATTTGTGCCTCTGGATTCTCTCAGCTCCCAAAATAGCATATTCCCATGTAGAATTCCTGCTGGATGCACAAACTTATGCCAGCTTCCAAAACATGCTTGAGAACTGGGATAGAGGGAGTTTGTCCAGTCCAAAACATGATTGTTCTAACAATTCAGCAGTTCAGTTTCTGTGCCAAGAAGTGTTTCCTGAACCTGTTTAATTTACTAGCAGAGATGTAACTGAAACTCCTTCTCTCTGGTTGATTGTCTCACTACAAAAGCATCTAATGAGTAAGTTCCCCTCAGAACCTGAAATGTGCCTTTAAAGAAAGCCTACTTCAGTATTGATGATTGCAGATGAAGCACTTTCCTTAGGGGCATTTAGATCCAGGAATCAACTTGGTAGTGCCTTCTTTGCATTCCTCCCCTGAGAGTTTCTGCTTTCTTCATTGCTCCAATCTCGCTTTTACATCCTATTCCACTCATAAAGTTTGCTTATCTTTCTGACTAAGAGCAATCTGTGACTTCAGTGATAGAAACACAACCACACATTGTGACAGAAGAACTTACATATATACCAATAATGGAGGTCAACATTAAATTCAACTGATGGCTTTTAATTTCTTTAATGGGCTATATAGAAAAAAAAAAAAAGAGAAGGCTCACAAGTAAAAATAGAAAGGGAGAAATATTATTAATTGTTAGCTTGACATTATATAACATTTCCCTGCAACTGGGTACAAAATGGCTGCTAAAGTACAGGAATTCCTCCCTGCCAGTCTGGCACTTCTATTTCCAGTGGTCTGCAAGGCTCAGCGTGTGCAATTCGTGAGCATGACTGTGCCTGAGGTGTGACTGTGCCATGAGGGAGAAGGTGGCTCTTGTAATAAAATTCTTGCTGATTCAAGGATTTTTGTTCTGTTATCACTTGATAAAATATTATTCATAGGAAAAAAAATCCATGTGTGATTATTACTAATTTCCTTTGCCCATTTTTGTGAACTTTCTCACTGTTTAATTGACTTTATTGGGAGAGTCAAATTAAAAAATGACAAACAAACAAAAACACAATAGGAAAGTGTCAAACTTTAAGCTTGGTAGAAATAAATAATAATTTGGGGAGGTTGTTTCCAACCAGTTCTGGTTATGAATTAAATATACCATAGCAACTTTAATTTCCCCATAATTTTTCTGCCCATTTAGACATAATCTTGGGAAGAAAATTTATTTTAATTAGCTGAAAAATTACACACCTGAAAACACAGGAAGGAAAATGAAGCCTATAAACAATTGTTACTCTATCCTTCACTCACCTTTAAGGGTGAAGAAACATGTATGCTCCTGTCAATGCACTGGTATCAAGTATTCTTTTGGCAGACGTGAAAAAAAAAAGCAGAAGAAAACCATCATCTATGCTGAAGCAATATAGAAATTGTGAGAAGCAGATTTAGAAGTCCCAGAAAAAAACAGGCAATAGAAATAAATAGAAGTATTGGTAAAATTCTTTTGTTAAATTATAAGCTAGAGGAAGAAATGGCAATGCAAATTTTCCCTACATTTGTCAGCCACAGGGAAGGTATGAGAAAAGCTATGGAAAACCTCACAAATATAGCTTATTTCCATTTTTTGCTCTTTCAGGATGTCAGACACCTATATACAAGTGAACTATTGACTCTAAACAAAAAGATTTTTCATGTTGGGTAAAGCAGTATTTTGCCATGCAGTACTGAATTTATTCTGAAATCTTCAGGGCAATCAGAAAGCAAATACGTATAGCACAAGAGAGACAGGCAAACCATATGTTACAGCAGCAGCCACTGTGAAGGGAAGGATAAATGCATTAATCACTTGAGTACAGCTCAGTTAAAAAGATTTTTATAAACCATGAAAGATCAGACTACAATACAGAGCATGATTTCTTGATCCCTGAGCAGCCTGCGCTGCTACTGCTGTGTGAGAGCTGTATATGGCCAACCACCTTTAATGTGCATTAAGAACCAGAGAGACCTTGGGATAAAACAAGAGGCAGAAGTAACAGCAGCAGTATTTTAAATAACATTTTTCTGCATCTTATTTACACTTACTTAAATTTCTCTGCTCCTAATTTAAATGTACTTTCAATTTACAAATACATATTTTTATTTCCTGCATTAATGTTTTTTAATAGCTTGACCAGGCAGCCATGAAGAGGAGTACATTTGAAAATTAGTAGAAATATTTTGCAGCTACAGAAGTTGGTCAAAGAAAACATATTACCTCTCTGCAGAAACCTTATCTCTCTGGAAATATCTTGTCTGCTTCTTTCATGCAGCTAATTGGATTCATGGTTTTGGTGTTAAGGTTCAGTTGCAATTTTAGGATCCTAAATGTTTCCATGGCCTGTGCTTGACAGACAGAAGGGTTAATTTAGAAATAAAAGGTAATTTAAGCTTAATACTTTGTGGTTTTAATGAGAAGAAAAGGTAGGAACATGTGAGAAAAACTAGAGAAAACAAAGTATTTTGGAAGTTGACATTTAATTTATAATAGTTTACAATTATATTAACTGAGAGAAATAGCACTGCTACTTCTGTGGTATCATTACAGAGCAGAGATTATGGTGATTCACAATGTATTATAAGGAACACAAGTGAAGAAAGAAGATCAGGCTTACGAAGGATTTAGTTTGGTACAGCAGCAGGTACTCAGGAGCGTAAGGTGAGTTCAGGTTCTGAGCACATAAAGCCCCCAGATCTCCAAGACCTCTAATGCTGCCTGTCGAGCACACCCATTACTGAACCTTCCTGTCATACCTGCTAACACAAAAGGCTGGGAGGCAAGGAAAAATGCCTGGCAGAAACATTCTGGTTACACTCTTTCTTGCAGGATTCCTACCTGCATTCAGTTTTCATGAGCTCTCTCTAAAGCAGACTAAGGTGCCCAAAGGCTCTGAATCTTGGTTTCAGGCCCTTCTCAGACACTGATTGCACTATAGCACAGGTTTTCTTTTTCTTGCCAGGCTACTTTCTTTGCTTCTTAAGAAGCTGCAGGTTGTTGATTGTTTTATAGTCCTCTTCTTCCTCCCAATTTGTTTGATAAACACAATGCAGCAGCAAAGGCAGCTGTGGAACTGAAGGATGGTATTTGACAGGTAGCTCCTGGTGAAATGAAGCCAGCAGGGGTATAAAAGCCCAAAAGCATGCCTTTGAAAGAAGAGTCACGTTCTTAAATATTGAGACGTGATTCTCTTAAGATAATACTTGCAACCAGCACCCAGCATGTGCAGCAGCCACGTTCTGGAAGACAAAATTGGCTGCCTCAGAGAGTTCAGCATAAAGCAGACGGTTGGGGTACTGCAGTTCTCCTACACTAAGTTATTAAAAGACAAATCCTGTATGCTGCTGAAGCTCAAACTGAGGTGTTCCAAAATCATGCAGTTCTGATATAGAACAGAAAATATTCAAGATCTGCATATTGCCATTTGAAATTTAAGCTGTGGTCACCAAACCCACCCATATCATCAGTGTGGATCTTAGCGATGCTTTTGGCAGATCAGCTTGGAATGTAGAACGCTCTCAGAGGTGTAGAAATGACTAAGACACATACAAGTAGAGGAAAATAAACTTAGGAAGATATGAATAAGAGAGGAGGGGGAAAGATCAGAATAAAGTACTGCAATCATTAGAATTTTTATTTGCAGAAGGAAAAAACTGCATGTTGCAATGGAGTTATGGCTGTGGTTATGGACTAGATACTGGAGGAACAAGTGAAAGCTACCGAGTTACTGGTGAAGTATTTTTATCAGCCCAGGTCCAGCAATGGTCAGCACTTCAAGTAGAGGGTTGATGATGCCCATACCAATCACCTCTGGTAGACAGGTTTTGATGGAATTTAGGATACAGCATTATCCCTGAGACTGCTATTTTCTTCTTATACTAGAACTATTCTAGGACTATTCCAGCACTATCAGTGCTATTTTTTATTGCAGAAACTTAAACTGAAGTTTCATTCATTTAAAATACTGAATCTCTATACATTTTATCACCCCTTTTCAAAAGACATGGTCTTTTCATAGTCTGATTTTGAAGGGAAGCTTTCCAAAAAAACATAAATTGTCTGGAACATTATTTTCATTTTTATATGCTGTTCCCTCTGCTGCTCTCCTGATACAATCATATTTTATAGGAACACAGTAAAGATACTTCTGAGCTATTTTTATATTTCCCCAGTTATTTATTTGCAGTTTCTACTTGTTTGTTAGTCATAATTTGATTAAGCATGTATCTAAATTATTGTTTATATTAAACACATATCTCTCTAGGAAAAAAGGGAACAATTCTTATCTTTAAGATGCTGACATACAGTTAACTGGATAAATTTACAGTAAATCAAATAGCATTTTTAAATCTAAAATAAATGCTTGTATAATTTTAGTTAAAAAGTCAGTTTGTGTCAAATTAAAGACTCATCAAAGACTACAGAGCGTCTATATGTTAGATACAATAACAGACATTTGGCTTTGTCATCAGAGGAAAAAAAAATCTATTTATTGATAAGCCTGAGTTATATTTTAGGAAATATTACCATTCTGGTCACTCAGTTTTTTCCAGACATCCTTTGGACGCTCTGATGTTATTCAGAAGTGGTGTGTCCTAAGGACAGTAGAGTGCAACTGTGCTTTTTCTTAGTTATTTCGTGATAAGCATTAGAGGCAAGAATTTAGCAACTCCAAGAATAAAAATGGCCTCTTGTAACAGGGGCCCTCCTGCCAAGGGATGACATCCATGGGTCCCACAGCTTCTGTCACATGCAGCCTATTGGTTGTTTAGTTTGTAAATACCAACACTGCATAAATCAGGAACATTTTCAATCTAAACAGGGATAAAGTATGACAGATGGGTGTAGAACACAGATGGAAGGAGGGAATAGAAAGTCTTCATTGCCATATCATACTTATTAGGAAGACAAAAATAGCTATGTTTCTGAAGCACCTATAAAATGTATTTTGAGCTTGGAACTCTCATAAATCAGTTCCTCATAAATTGCTCAGCAGCTTCAGCCCTTTAGGCAGTCAGCAGTCGCACTGCCCCTATTTTTCTCCCTTTTTTTTTTTAATTTGGCACCCATGACAAAAAGTTCTAATTGTCACAGACATCATCTTTTCAGTCAGCAAACCAAGAGTTAAATGTGTAAGCATTTTATGATCTCCATGACACTTCAAGTGGCCTTAAAATTTAGTTTAATCCCATGGTGGTGTTATTTGGTTTATTCAAACTTCACAGATATACAAAGGTCATTCAGAAAGTTCTCAAGTGTTGTTGATTTCCTTAGCACGAGAGAAGAAAACACAGTAACTCCTTTTTTATAGGAAGGAGGTGAAAGTAAAAAAAGACATACAGGCAAAAGGTCCCTTCTATCTATTCTCTCTCTCTCTAGATATATATATACAGAAAGGGAGAGATCATTGAGACAACCACCCCTTTTATACTGCAGCTATCAGGGGTGAGGTGTACACAGCAAGGCCTGGGTAAGGAATCCCTTTCAGAGAAGCTTTTATGCAAAGCTTCAGTCCTTCAATTTGCCAATTATTTAAATCATTTATTAAGTATTATATATATCATACACATGAAGAACCATGTAGCCTTCCTAATTCTATTATTTTCAGTATTTTGCTTCTTCCTGAGACTGAAGAAAAAGGAGTAATTTACCTTGAAAAAAATTAAACTACAATTTTTCAAAAGTCACATTGCATAACACCACATAGCCATAGAGATGAGATGAAACTGCATTTTTCTGTGGTACTGGAAACAAGAGCAGTGTACATGCTATGAAAGGAAGATGCCACTTAGAGCTTTATCAAACATATTTGACGAAAAACCTTATCAAAGTGTTTATTAATACTGGTCTATTTTGCAAATGGAAAAGTGAAGCAGGGAGGGAAGAGGTTACACCCCAATTATCCAGGAATACCAAGCAAGGTGTTTGAGCTCCTGGCCATAGGACAATTTCACAGGCTATCTTTGGAAATTCCATTTGGGCATTTCTGGCAGGATAGTAGTAGCACACAATCTATCTAGCTCTGTAATTTAACTCCCAAAACATAAGTCAAAAAGCACTCACAAACATACAATTGGCTAAGAATAATCATCCAAAATTTCAGGGAAAATATTTGTAATCACCTTTAGAAACCTAAATGGTCATCACTGTGTCAGTGTGCAGCCTCCATACTTGCAGCTTTCCAGATAAAGATTCCTTTTCTGAAATGTTCATTGGTCTGGCAATAATCCTTTTAAACCCCAGTTATTTTCAACTTAGTGTACATAAAAGTGACAGAATTCAGCTCATTCTTATGATTATGATTCAATAATGTACACTTCTTAATCACCCATGTTGTGAAAGCATACTCAATTAAAAAACCTAGGTATGACACAACACTACAGAACTCCCTTTCAGAAACTGGTGACTTTTTATAACCTGTAAAGATCTGTGCAAGTATGAAGCAATTACTTGTAGATACTGGAATAATGGCTGGCAGATTCCATTTGTTCCAGAATATAATACAGCAGCACTATCAGATGTGCACTCGCATTGCAGCAGGACAGAAAAGCCCCTGCAGAAGGAACCCCAGCCTGCCCTGAGCTCCAGTGAGCAACGTGATGGTTCCATGGCACACTTGTCATCACCACGTTCAGGCCCACCCTGTAGTAGCCAGATAAGTGTTTTTTCTTTGAAGCAGGGAACATTTTTGAAAGCCATGGCACAACGGTTTTATCTCCTTTTCTTAATAAATCTCCTTTGCCGATTCAAAAATAATATCCTGAATTACTGGTGTCCCAATCTATTTCTATTCAGGCTTATCTAATTCAACAGTGTGAAGCTTTCAGAACAAACAGAAAAGAAATACAGTAAATACTTATATTTTTGGGTAAGTATGCTTACAAGAACTCCATATATAGATATATATATTTAATATATGTATGTGTGTATACACACACCCCCACATATATAAAGCTTTCATTGTAAAAACAAAACAGTTGGCAAAGCTTACTCATGAAGTGGGATTGAATCATAAATCGTTCAAGAGATCCAGGCTGATTTCCCAATTTTCTGCAAAACAATTATTGCCAGATATAATTAACATTCTCTTCAAAGATGATAAGAACTACAACTAAATTGATTTACATGCTCAGAAATTCTAAAGCACTAATGAAAATGATAATACTCAGCAAGTAGCATTTGTTGAGATTTATTAAAATTATTTTGAAATACATCCAAGTTCAAGCCCAACTTGGTTTAAGAAGCGAGTTACAGTTAAAGAGCTTTGCTTAGAAAACCTGACAAAATGGGACACTCATACAAAAGATTTGCATTACATTAGCATAGGTCATTCTTTTCTTTTTTGTTAAATCTCCATTATGCTGCATTTTCTGTTTCAGCTATACCCAAGGTTTAGACAGGTTAAAAATAAGGCATACGCATAAAAGCAAAATATTTCCAATTCTGAAAGTTTTTTTTATTGTTAAATTTAACAGAGGACGATTCTGTGTAGTTGATGTTTTTTAACCAAATCAATTTCTGCAATTACTTCTTTTACTCAGAGCTGAATCTGCAATTACTGCTTTGGTTATCTTTTTTATGCACGATTTAGCCAAAGATCTACAAAGTACAGCACAAAATATGAGAGAAATCCAAGGAATTTCTGGAAATGGAACTGTTAGGATACAGTTTATACATCTACAGAAATCTATGAAGTTTCACCTATTGTCAACTGTAACTACAACTGTCAAATTCTGAAGGAGAGAGGGCAAAACTATAATACACTTTCGTTTTGGGAGCATTTATGATACTGTACTAATTGAGTTCACCATCACCTCTAACCTGTAATGTTAACAGTATCTTTGGAAAATGCATATAAAATTCTGCTTTCCCAACAGAATTTACAGAAAATACAGTTACTGTTTCCCAACAGAAAATACAGTTACTGGGACTACCAAAATGGCAAGGAAAAGGACGATTTATTTTTTATTATTATTTTTACATTTAGGTTAAGTACTCTAGCAACAACCATAAAGAAATAAATGATCAACCAAACAAAAAAAACCCCATGGAACCAAACAGAAAATTGTGCTAACTATAAATGTAACTTTTTCCTTCATATTCTTCTTACTCCAGATAATGCAGAGGGTGATGTTAGCAACAATTTATCACTCCTCCCTCCAAACATAAGTATGAATCCAATTAAATGTACAGTTCAAAGGTGAAGGAAAAGGGAATGTGCTGAAATTTTGGGAAGAAACCAATACTGATAAAGGGAAAGACTAGAAATATGGAAATGCCTATGAAAATAACAGTTTACAATGTAAAAAAAAAAGGAGAGATGAGGAAATTTGGTAGAAAATCCTACTATTTATCCTTCAGCATCAATACCTTCATATTCAGTCTGCTGATACTCAAGATTTTTGCTAATCAGAGTAGCAAAAATACAAAAGCATCTGAAAATGGCTTTAGAGATGTTTGCTTACTCGTTTTTGCCTGTGGCCCATGGATGTGCTTCCCTACCCTTATCAGACAAATATGCTTTGATGTAGATTGGTCATCTCAACAAAACTTCTAAATACACAGAATAATCCCATATTCCCTAAACATCACAATGCTATATTAATTTTTTCCTAAGACCATGTTACAATAAAGTGTAATATTTGTACTGACTATTTTAACATGTGCAGCACTTGTACAGTTGCCCCTCAAACAGAAATAATTTGGAAAAGTATGAAAAGCATTTGGTTTTGAAGAAAAAATAATTTTTGTACTTGCTGTCAGGGCTCCATTTGTTCTCTGCACAAAAATAAGCCCCTTCACACCTGCCCTCACCTCCCAAGCTGAGGGAGCTGTGCACCTCAGTGCTGAGTCCACTCTAAAATCCGTGAAAAATTTGGCCTTAAAAACTGAAAACAAGAAGCCCCAGGAGCTCAGAACATCCCTTTCACTTTTCAGAAAGGATCCACTGTGAGAACACACAGTTTTACTTTCCCTCAGGGGTTCCTCTGAACAGTCCCTTTGCCCAAGTTCTAGCAATCAGAATGGTTCAGACTGAATAAGTTAAATCTTATCCCAAGAAGACAAACAATATAACAGAAAGTGATGGAAATATAATTACCAGCATTCATTTGGCAAAGCTATCATTTTCTTTTTTATTTCTGCAGCTGGTTTAACTTTGATTGTTTCAGTGCTTTCTCCTAGGATATCCTCTGCATAATGATGTGTCCAAGCTCTGATGAACATTCCTTATTTAATGGATATAGTTGTTTTTATCTTATGACTTTTTAATTTATGGCCATTTTCTTTTTAAGGTAAGTTGCACTTTTAAAGTGTATGTATACAGAAGCAGAATAAAGAAGGGAGGGAAGATATCTGCATAATCAAGTGCTTGCTCAGAAAAATTCTGTGGCTTGACCCATTTTTTGTATGCAGAGGATGTAACTTTCTCCCTCTTTTCTCCAGTCGTTTGGTCTCTTTAAGATGACATTTTAAATTTTTAAACTATAATATAGTTTTACTTCATTAGTATATGATTTACTACAGTTTTTCCAGGTTCTTTGAAACTCATTAATATTTGATAACAATTACAAACAAACATCATTATTTGGTTATTTTCTGCTGTTCTTGCTAAGGTTTTTGTTGTTTTTCACTTAGCTTTCATTGGTGTGTGTTCCAATCCATACTGATTGAATTCTTGTGAGGACAGTTTCTTCAGTCTTCATATTGGACATTTATTTTATACCTGCTGTGAGATATTAATTTTATAAAATTAAATGCTTCTGCTATGCAGTAAAATCTCATCAGTTCACAAGGGCCAGTTACTATGCATGAAGCTGAAGAACTCACCAGTGCCAATTTGATGTCTCTATTCAAAAGAAGGCTCCTTCAAGAAAAGTAGTAGAAGATTTGACAGCCTATTGGAATTTTATGAAGGGGAAAAATGGGAGAGGAAAAAAAAATCAAGCTTATTAACCTGGAGCAAAAACTCTGAGCTGTCAAAGGCTAATCCTGAGACGCTTGCCATGTCTTAATTAAACAAAACATGGGCTGATAAAATGCAGAGAACAGACCTAAACTCCCTCCTGTACAGTGAATTTCTGCCTAGACATCAAAGACTATTTTGAATTCTCTGCAGCTTGCAAATTGTACTGAGCAGTTGTCAGATTTCTGCATAATGCATTTCAGTCAAGACTGCAGAAGAGACTCATTTGTAAGTATTTTGCAGATGCTTTCCTGACAAAAATGAAATGTAAAGTGGTAATCCTTGCTTTTATAGTGTTTAATTATAAACTATATCAAAATATATTTTTTGGGAAAAAAAAGAGATTTAACATCATTCCAAAAGAACACTGATACATCCCCACTTAATAAGCTGATCAATTGTAATTTAATTTTTTTTTTAATTCAAAGTTGACACTACATATTAGCATTATATAAATAGCATTCTGATCTCATTACCAGAAAATATTGCTATTTTGATGCAAAGTTTATTCTTTCCCAACATTTGTTGAGAAATGTATTTGTAAGGAATATGACAACTTCATGTTTTGACAATCACTCTGTATTACAGTAAAGGACCATGAGGTTTTGTTTCTTTGCTAGTAAGAATGTAGAAAGAAAACTTGGTAAAAACCTGCAGCCCCTCAGGTTCTTAACTTAGACCACAATCCATTCTTTTCTTGATTACCTATTGCCTTACCATGCAGTAAGTTCTATTTCTACACTTTGTACCACTTCTATTCTAACTCTACATAGAAATGCTTTTTAATCACATGAACAATGAAATAATTTTTTGTGATGGATTTGAGGTTTGTTTTTTTTTTTTTGTTAAGATTTCCATGTGAAATAACAGGACAGGAATTAACTGTGAGGAGAACTATGGCTATGTGCAATTTGAAAGTGCTGTGCACAAGCAGATATGCAGCAACTACACCTGTGCTTTTGAAGTGGGCTCAATTTAAAACGTTTGGGAAGGATCCAGTTATGTAATCTCAGAATAATTCCTACAAATGATGGTGAGTGCAAAGGTTACCATTCATAGGTGTGCATGAGATACCCAAATACACAAAATACTTCACAAATACTTATGGCAAATGCTATGAAGCCCAAGCAGCCAATTGAAGGGTTTATCTCAAGTGGAAATTAAGATTTATTGTTCTGATGCAGTGCAGCTATTTCTGCTCTGTTATTTTTTGATCTGACTGCAGCCCAATCAAACCCATGGACTTGAAGGAAAAGACTGTTGCAGGTTTCAATTTACATAAATTTGAGTTGTGTACTCCCGAGTTTCTCTTCCTAGTTTAATGTTGTCCAGTAACACATATGCAGCAAGAACATATTTTCTTTACATCCCTTATGTGCTTCTTGGTGGTCTAAACCATGCATATTTCAGAATATAAAAGTATTAATCCTCCACAGAACAGGTTATGCCAACACAATGCCCCTGTACACAATCTCAAGCATAACTAGCATTTAAATCCATCTGTATGAAGGGAAGAAATGTGCAAAACCCCACACCGAGAACAAAAGTATGGTATGGATGGCCTGCACATTTCTTGGCCACAAAGGCAGGTTTCAGAAACTGAATTCCTCTGCTGCAGAGGAATATGTCTTAGAAATATTCTAGTGTTTAAAAACTTCTCAGTATGTAGTAATCTATGCTATCAGAAATAAAGTCTAATTTATGGACATCACGTAAGCCCCTGTTTGGAATTATAGTTTAGAATCAGAACATGCAGTCCTGTATCAACTGGAGTATCAAAAAGCAAATTATTTTCTTTAAAGAAAGATTTTTATTTTATCTTAACACTGAGTTTATTTGGCGCACAGATCACACGTTCATTCCATTAATCATCAAGTGTGTGCTGGCTAAAGATTAACACCATCTCATGCTGGCATTTGATTGCATTCAGTTGATAGTTACTCTTCATCGTGTTGCTTTTGCAGGAAGCAATCAAGGAAACAAGTCTAAAAACTGCCATTTGCATTACCTAAAATGTATTGGAAGCAAGGCCAAAACTGTTTAGGTTTCCCATTTAACTCCAGAAGCCCTGAAAGCTACCTAAGAATTTGAAACCTTAAGGACATGCCTGATTTACTTTACTGCAATGGCTGGGTGTGCCAGAGAAACTACATACAAGTATTAAGAGGAAGAATAATAATTTCTCCCCATCACTGTAGGGTATAAGGATACACTTTATATGAAAGTCACATTATTCTGAAAAGGTTTGGGAATCCCTTCCTCCAAAAGTAAGTTAAAAACCAGAAATTTATGGACTCAAACCACACTAGCAGTATATTCAACTATTTAAAAAACACTTGCCCATGCAGCAACAATGCCAAATACAAATCTGGCTACATTCCATATACAAGCCCCAAAGAAATGTATTCTCGTGGGACCCTCTCAGCTGCATTTGTATTGTAAATACATTTGCAAACTGAATTCCAGGCCAAATCCCCATCATTCCAGCTTCCACAAGGCATCACTAAGAGTGTTGAATTTAATCATTGTGCCAATCCATTTATCCACCTAGAAAACAAACACAACCATTCTGAGTGGGGTTCTCAAGAGTGTGTAAGTGATTGAAAAATCAATGTGACTCGTTCTCTTAAGTCAATTAAGACCAGATATGAATGGTATTTATGTGTGTGAGATCAAGGCAGACACCTGATGGGGCTTTCACAACACCTACCTCCCACCGAAATCTCATCCTCTTACCTTGCTTATATGGGCTATTAAAAAGTTTAATTAATGAGTGATTGAAGTGCTTGTATAGTGTTTCATGATCCTTAGGAGAGATGCATGTAGCCTGAAAGCATTTTTATTCAGTCCTCTAGAATGATAAATCAAGGATTTAGGAATGCTGGTGATTATCAGGAAATGAAACAGAGCCTGGTAATGCTTTTCCTGCAAGCACTGCAACAGTCCTTGCATTATAGAAGCAAGTATTACCTCCTCTGTTCTCTTTTCTAAAGGCATAAGCACTGTAAATAATATTTTTGGACAAGCAGTAAAGGAAACAATCTTTAGATTTCTTCAGCTATTTCATTTCAACTCCTATGCTGCCCATTATGTTGGATTCTAATATCCACATGAAATTCTGCAAAGAATCAGTAAATAAAACTATTAAAAGTAATTATAATATGGAAGAATAACAAGTTGGAATATAGTCCATGCAATAAGACTTACTGTCATGAATAGATTTATTATCCACAGTTTGGAATGCGTGGCTGAAGCATCCAGTCCAAAATACCAAAATGCCTAATGATAATATGTAGATTCTGCAGCCACATATTACAAAAATATATGTCAGTTGGAAGCAACTAATTTCACATCTTGTGAAAAGATACAGGGAAGATAAAGCCACAGCTTAAGGCTGGATTTTTACTACCTGATGCAACCTACGATAAAAGCCTGTAAATAAAATAGTTGCCTTGAAGTTGAAGGGTTCCAATGATTTAAAATAGTAACAAATACTGAAGAGTGAAAAAAAACGAGGCATTTTTTAAAATGTGTATCACAACAGGATTTATCTTCAAAGACTCCTTTGTTGGTTTTCAAAAAACATTTCAAATTACAGCATGTAGGTAAGATTTCCATGTCCATTCAAGAAAATGTGTCAATTGATAGGCTGCCTTAAAATTTGTACCGTGCATTAGTGCACAATGTCCCCCCAGTGCCAGACAGGTAACTGGCCTGCTGAGGGACAGAGTAATTCTCCTTTCCATCTTTGATAAATAAGTATTTTGATACAGTCCTTCTCCAATATGTAAACATTCCACAGGGACTCCTTGTGAAACTGCAGCTCTGTTGAGAAACTTTGGATATTTTTAGAATTCTGCCTCTTCACGCGGGAATGACACATGACATTTCCAAGGCAGTTTGAAAGCAAAAAAGAAGTTATCTGTCCTTCATGATAATATAAAGCCAAGTGTGAATTAAGGGAATAAATTTTTTTTTACTGTGTAGGAAGTCCTTTTACACAAGTTACAATCTGCTTATTTGCCCAAATAATTTTACTTTGTGTAGTATTTTATCAAATGCTTGAAAGACTTGCCAGTTTTGAAAGATCCAGTTCCATATATGTAGGACAAGTTTTGTAGACAGTTTGATAGTTCTTTGTCTACAAAGAACACAACAATACTGATTTTCCCCCAAGTTCTGAAACCACCAATCAACTACTATCAGCTTTTGGAAAGAACGTATCACTTGCCTAGCAAAACACTGATAACTTACAAAATATTAAAATAAAAAGAAATCTAAATGGACTATGAAACTTGTTTTGTAGTCGTTATAAGACGATTTTCTCTATGACAAAGTTTTGAAAAGATGCTTGAAATTATATTGCCACCTGCTGTTTCTAACAAAAAGCAGGAGCCAGGTCTGGTTGGCTACATTATTTAAAATTCTGCAAGTATAATGGAAATCTGTTCATTTAGGTAATGCATTGTGAAGCAGGGGATTGGAATCTCACTGCTCTTATCACCCATCTGGTACATTCTGTGCTTCACAGGACTTCATATGCAGTCCACTATTGAGGAAAACTCAAGGCTTTCTTTTCTTTTCTTCCCTTGTTCTAGTCCCTAAATGAAAGTTTCAAAGACTTTTTAGCTGATGTATAGATAAATACCAAACAATAAGCTGCAAAGCAGTATTTGGGGAAAAAAAAGTCATAATTTTGTCTGATGAGTGATAATTTTATAGAAATATAAGATAAGCAGTTCAGAGATTTTTGTGCACACAATGAACTCCACCTCACTGTCTATTCCTCTATTATTGCTTAGTTTCCTGTGCAAACTCACAAGGGCAGCACTTCTCTTACTGTCAGCTAGAGAACACACCAGAGGATCTGGCCCTTTATCTATGGCACCTTTGGCAAGACAAAATTAACCACATCCAGAAGCAACACTATTCCAGACAGATCTTGAGGTCTTAACCTCCTTTGAAATAATGGAATTCAGTAGCCATTTGGCCCTAAGCATACGCCTAAATGCCATCTTGAACAGTAAAATAACTCAACGGGCTCTGAAGCATTTTATTGAACCTGACTGTACTCTTTAACACAGCCAAATCCTCCTTTGCAAAACGTCGATTCATTTAATTTGCAGGTTTACGGGTCCCACTATTCCAGAAGCTGCACCCACACAACAGCAGTGCGCCATCCACAGCTCCCCAAACCCTTCTGGAGCATCACAAGCAGCCCAGGAACACGCACCATCCACAGCTCCCCAAACCCTTCTGGAGCATCACAAGCAGCCCAGGAACACGCACCAGCACCTGGAGCGTGGTCTGGTGAACCACCAAGCCAGTGGCGATGGCCAAGCGCCGGATCGCCCAATTCAGCAGCAGCAGCAGCGGCAGCAGCAGCGTGCTGCAGAAACCACTCCGGCAGCGCAGCACGGCGGGCTCCGGGAGCCCCGGCCGGGACACGGCAGCCGGGAGGGACGGGACGGCTCCTACCGAGACACGGCAGCCAGGAGGGACGGGACGGGCTCTACCGGGACACGACAGCCGGGAGGGACAGGACGGCTCCTACCGGGACCCGGCTCCCGCCGGGGAACTCCCCGCTCTCCGCTCCCGCCCCGGCCCCGGGCAGTGCCCGGCTCTTCCCTGCTCGCGGCCGCCGCTCCCCGCAGTGCCGGGACACCCGAGACCGCCGTTCCGTCCCCCAGCTCCAGCCTCTCGCCCCTCTCCTACCTTGTCCGCTTTGCTCACACCAGAAAATAAGTAAATAAATAAGCGAATAAATAAATAAATAAATGAAAAAATGAGCGACCGAGCGAAGCCGCCGCCCTCCCGCGCAGCGCGGCCGCTCCGAAGGCAGCGGCTGGCTCAGACCCTCCCCACACTCATCTTCTCTCTTCCCCCACGCCAGCCCCTCGTTTTCCTCCGTCCTTCCCAGTCGCTCGAGGCCGGGGATCATCGCCCGGCAATTGCTTCGCACCCGCGGTGGGCCTGCAAGACCCCATGCCCCGGGACGAGGGGCTGCGGGATTCCATCCCCAGCGCTCCCGGCCCGGGGGAATGTACGGGACCCCATCCCCAGCGCTCCGGCTCCAGCGGGATGTGCGGGTCTCCATCGGGACCCCATCCCCAGCGCTCCCGGCCCCGGGGGATGCGCGGGTCTCCATCGGGACCCATCCCCAGCGCTCCCGGCCCCGGGGGATGCGCGGGTCTCCATCGGGACCCATCCCCAGCGCTCC
>VZRS01013135.1:37402-72318 GCA_013398055.1 Ifrita kowaldi | reverse complement strand
GGCGGGCAGCGGGACGCGCTGCCCACGGGGCGAGGCTGTGCGGGGAGGGACGGCCCCGGCCCCGGCCCCGGCCCCGCGGAACGCGGCGGTCCCGCGCCAGAGCGCGCAGTGCCGCGCGGCCAAGGCAGCGGGAGCGATCTGCGGGACAGAGCCGGGGGCTAGCGACCCTTCCGGTGGGAGTGCCTCGGGACGGGCTCTGGGAAGCCGTGGAGGGGGTGGGATGCTCGGGACAGCGCGCACCCTCCGCGGTCCCCGGGGCCGGGCGGCGGCTCCGCTGACTGGGGTGCCCCGGAGAAAGTTGCGTGCGAGCTCGATCTGCGCTGGATTTTTGTAATTGTGAACTTTTTTTTTCAATGAAATTTGAAGATGGAGTGTTATTTTGGGCACTTACCGTCGTATTGGATTGTCCCAGCGCACGGAAGAAAGAAAAGCAGTTGGGTGCTTTACACTGCCACGTTTTTCTCTTCTCGCAAACGCTTATAAATAGCGCTTGTTCCACTTGCAAAGGTGGATTGTTGTGCATGGAAGCACAACCAAAGGCTGGTTCCAGAGTACAGCCCCTCTTTGTGATCGGCGCTGGCGTGCCGGGAGACTTGGTTAGCGATTTTTGCAGCTCACAGTTCATATTGTTGGATTAATAAATTCTTGAGGCAAATTGCTCTGTGTAACAATATTGAGTGGCACCTTTAGTGTCAAAGATCCACTTTGCAACATGCAAATCCCGTTTTTTCAGTAGCAATAATAAAACTGTACCCTCTTCAAGACGTGTTAATTTCTTTAAGTAACTTCTCAAAACATAGCTTGGGATGTAAAAGACTATCTGGAACAACAGTAAATACTGTGTTATAATTAAATACTTTGTTCTTGTTATTAATGTAAAAATCTTACCATTATCAGATTACTTAATATTTCAGATTCCACTCTCTCTCTCATTTTGCAGCGATGGACTGAAGCTCGAAACTGAAGTGCTGGATGGAAAGCCTAGGCTAATTTTAGCTTCTTCTGGTATTTTTTTAATCATTTATCTCAAGTAATCTTTAAAGCTTCTTGAAGTTAAACCTAATATCCAAGTGACATGAAGCCCAGCTTTCCCGAAATATTTTTCAGAGTAGGAAGAATGTTTGTGCATTGTTATTTACAAGTCCTCTCTCTCACCAGCTCGGTTCTGAACAGTAGGTTGATAATGAACTCTGAATAGTCTTGTCCACCGGGAAACAGGTGGCAAATGGTCTCCACTCCTTAGTTTGTCATAAAAAAAAAAAAAAAAGTTAAGCGCTATTGTGTATCAACTGGCATAACTTGATAATTTCTGTAACTTTATAGCACATTACTTGCCAGGATAAAAGAGGCCTAAAAACTGCTTAATATACACAGCATTACAGTCACATTTTTCAAGTAGCTTCAGTATTTGCAATTAACATTTTTAATTTTCAATTAGCAGTTTATTTAGGCCAAATCTCACTACTGCCATCTGAGATATACTGGAAAAATCTATGTTGGTAATTAAGTGTTAATAAATCCTATTTCTGTGATATGTCAGGCATATGTCTCTATAATAAATTCCATTTTTGTGTTTTATCAGACATACATTTCTGTACAAGTCTACTTTTCCTAATGTTCTACATACTCAGGATACAGAAATTCTCCATTAAATGCCCTTTAAGTTATATTTCATTTTCTGCATTTACCAGACAGCTACCTAATGAGACATTATGTGGTGTTTTGAGCCACAAGGAATTCCAGTGCTCTTTACAATCATCCTTAGCATCTTTGGCTGGGGAGGGGCAGTCTGTGTTCCAGAGTGCTCCAAGATAAAGCCTTGCCTTGGACTGTGAACTACCCTTGAACAAGCAGTCTTTTGCAGAATTGACTTGTTTATGCACTGATAGGAACAGGACTTCCTTGAATTGAACGGTGTCAAAAATTGCATCAAATTATATTTGTTCTGAATTTTGGTTTCTGTGCTGAAAAACACTGCTCACATTGTTAGGGGCTAAAGTAGGATTATTCTGCAGTAGCTTAAGCTGCTACTGGAGATAGTTGTCTCTCTCTTACACAGAAAAAAATCAAAGAAAATAGCTATGTGTACAGGATTTCTTGAGTACCACATGCCCTCTATTAATATTAGAACATTCTTTGTTCATAAATATTATATAGAACATGGTACTTACTATTTTTGAGACTACCACACCTCTATGCATCCTCTAGGATGTGCGTTAAAAGACTGAAGAGTAATTTAGGGGCAGGTGTGGGGAGCAATGCACTGTGGCATCTTAGTGATGGAGACAAAAAAACCATCATGGAACCAAAGAAGGCATCACCACAGGGCTCTCTGAGAAACAATGAATAGCAGGGGAAGGTCAGACTGGCACAATAATTTGATTAGATGTGTATAAAACTGGAAATAGCTACTGAAATATATCTAAATTTTTTTTTCCATCATGCTTTCAAATTGTGTATAGTGAAATAAGTTTAAAAAGTAAAATAATCAGGGCAGATGGTATGGGGAAAGTACTTCCCCCCGACTTACAAAAATCAGATGAATATAACATTTTACTAATTTCTCGAGATTGTTTTTCAGGAGCAAGTTGTTATTAAATACCTCTTTCATATGTTTGTGTTTGTTTCCCAAAAGATAAATCAAAGCCTGCCATGAAGGTAAGTGGAAAAGTTTTTAGAACACACAAGTTTACTATTTGTTAACAGAAAATTTGAGAACTCACTGAACTGTTTAAATACTTGTAATCAAATATTTTTATGAGAGAGAAATACGTGCTTATGGGTCCCTTCTAACTTGAGATATTCTGTTATTTCTCAGGTTTATAGTAGCTGTTCAAAAGGACGAATTCAAAGTTCTGTGACTATTTTTACCTTTTCAAAATGCTTTAGTTTCCTTGGCCAAGAAGTTAGAGCAGCAGAGAAAATCATCTAAATCAGAACGTTCAGAGACCTTAAAGGAATTCTGGTAAAATAGAGATCAGAACTGTGTTTAATTTCAAGTTTGGTCATACAGGTTGTCTCTGAGTAAACTGGAATGCAGTGGGCTTGGGAAGGAGAAAAAGCAGAAAAAGGTCCCAATAAATAATTACAAGTGTACACCAAGGACCTTGGAAAGGATAAATCTTTAGTACAGAATGGAAAAATCAAGATTGAAATACTGCTGACTGCTGGGTGAAAACATGTACCTGTTTGGAGCCAGGCTTCAGAAACACCAAAGTAAAGCAGAATTTATGTGTATTAATTCTTTTAAATGTCATGCTGCATAAAGTTATTGTTCATACTGTCATTTTGAAATGCTCAAATTCAGGTGCTGTGTTCTCCTCCAAAGTATTCCTGGTACTCCTGAAGATATTTCATTAGCTTATACAGAGTTTCTACTGATGGAACAGAAAAGAAGAATGACACTTAATTTTACTTGTTGCCTTAATCTGGTTTTCATTTGTTACAAATACAGTTTTATTTCCTTACTTAATAGATGGTGAAATCTTTTTGCTTTAACAGATGGGTAATAAAGCCAGAGCACCTAAACAGACCTTGAGAATAAAGCACACTGGGCTCATCTTGAGGCCAACACAAAATGCTTGTATCAAGCAGGAAAATTTAACAAAACCAAGGAGTGAATCAAGCTTATCAATGACAAAAGGTGAAAAACTGCAAGTTAATAAACACTCCTCACATGAAGCCACAACTAAAGGTCACTCTTTGATTTTCCAAAGAGATAAGATAAACAGATATCCTGATTCAGAAGATCCTAATATTGTGAAAAAAACTAAACAGAAACCTCAAACCCCACGTGTATCAACTGAAGACTTACAAAGTTTGGTGTGTTTAACACAAGAACAGCTTCAACAGATTTTGATGATTGTCAAAGAAGGAAGAAGCATCTCTGAGACTCAAAATGAAAAGCAAGAGGAAATGGGTAAGATACAAACCATTGCATACATTTGTTTCGTGGAAACAGAGCAAAATGTGAAAGCTTAACTTTGAGTCAATAATTTTACTTTATTTGAACGTTGGAGAGATGTTACTCTTATGTTGGATGGTCTCAGACAAAATACCATTTGCCACTATGGATGTGAAATTGTCTGTTTCTGTGAGGAACCAAACATTTCATAACTGTAACAGTAAAAAGAATTGTTTGATCCATTCCCAGTATTTCAAAGAGCAAATCAGCAAGAAATGTTGTCCCTGTTTCATGCAAAAGAAGAACCCTAGAACTGCCCCAAAGAGAAGGGCCCTACTGCTTTGTGAAGAGTTCAGGCCCTCCTGTGTGTCTCAAGAGCAGTTCTGCCATTTTCCTATGGCCCAGAAATGGACATGTGTCTTTTTGCCTAACTGGACTATTACTGCTGAATAGTATTTTTCTTTTCCCCTCCCCAGTTCTTCTACTCAGAAGTGTAAGAACTGTTGCTTATCTTCCTTCATTGCATCCTTCCTCCTGTTGGTGGATCTGTGGAGGGGGTCAGCTCTCTGCACCAAGAATAAGGCATCCTGCAATTAATTAGAGTCCCAAATTCTGAGCCCTTAGTCAAGAATAAGTGATTGCTAAGTCTAGCATTTTAAAAATATCCTCTGAAGGTCTAATTTATGTGCCTTAACTATATAAGTAGGGCTGAAAACACTTTTGTTAAATTGTGGGGAATCTGCAAGTTTCTGCTGCTCTCAAAGTGTTTAGTGGTCATATATATATTTATGTATTTATATTCTACCACAGCTTCTAATGAGGCATCACTCCAGAAAGATTGTGCAGTGTCCCTGGTTCCAGATGAAGCAAACTCTGATTCAAGCAGGAAACAAGAAGCACATCCACAGCCAGGACAGAAAATTACGTATGTACATTTCTGCTACTGCCTCCAATAAAGGTTCATATCATATGTTCTTAATAACATTAATATTGTTTATAAATGCTATTTTCAAAGTTACCTTTAAAATTTAACAGATCAGCTTTCTAGATAAAAATCTTTGCCCTCATTCCTTTTCTCTAGAAAGGATTCATGGAAACCTGCTGAGATGTTTAGTACCTTGGGTGAAAGAGAAGGGGAGAAAGCCTTATTGGAATTTAAAAAGGCCCAATGGAAGAAGGAATTAGGTATTTATGATGTATAAAATACATTTTTGATCAATTTTCATTACACTCAGGATGCCAAGAAACTTGATATTCCTTATTCCCCTTTAAATTTACTTATATCGGTACAGTTGGTCCAAACTGAAAAGTAAATAATTTAATAAACCTCCAAGACAGATTACAATTCTTGAATTTCAAAAGTTTATGCAAAGGTTATAAATTTTTACAAGAAACACTTCTTTGCCAACTAAATATTATCTCAAATAGATGTATTGTTATGCTTTGTATTTTAGGTGCTACTTGCCAGCAGTTTTGTCACATTCTGACAGTAGCTGACAGCCATTATCACTAACAAATGCATTTGGCTTTTAATGGGAACAGCATCACCCCACCCTACAAGCATGACTGCATGAAATTGCAGTTTGGACTTGTGAGAGTTTGCAGTCCAGCCCCATCACCAACCAAGGGGAACCTCTGGAAAAAGTAAAAATGTTTAAGACCGTAGTAAATTCTCCCTGACATATTAAGCTTTTTGTGATTCACATGGAGGAGTGCTGTGTTTTGTTTTGAACTTGGATTTAGACCATTTGGTTTCAAGGTTTAATTCTGCATTGTCACCAGCTTCCATTATAGCTCTGTTGGTTTTAATAATGTTACAGTAGTTCAAGACTGGTATAACAAAATGGAGAGAGTTTATATACTTGGTTATTTGTTAGTTTTCCCTCTTTCCCTGAGAAATAAAGACTTCAGTGTTTTTTAGTCTTCTCAGAGAGACTCCCCAGTTATCTGTGCATCCCTGGGCAGACACTCACTTGGCTCTTAAGAGCAAGGTCATGACTGATTGGTCAGACAATGGTGACAACTCTTGTTTGTGTCCATTTTACAGTCCAGATGACAGGGGAGACATGCATTACTATCTTTTTCGTTTTTTTAAACTGCTAAATACTGTTTGTAATAGGAACCCTAGTAATTACTAGAGTTTGGTTTTGTTTGTTTTTTTAAGATGAACAAGTAGCACTGAAGAAGAAACTGAAAGAAACTTTGGAGGAAGAGGTGGGCTATTTCTGGGCAAAACCTGGCAATAATAAAACCTATAAAGTGGAAACACCTGACCCAGACCAGGTAAGGCTGTCAAGAAATACAAGAGCACACAGTTTCCCCAGTACTGCTGCAGAACAGTTTAACTTCTAATTCATAGAAGATTTTATTTTCTGTACAAATCCTGTAGAGTCCAATACCACTGGTGCTTTAAGCCCTCTCAGGGCATGAATTGCTGCATCTCCCTGGTCCACACTTACTTGTTGCTCCAGTTTGTAACTTCTCAGCTTAAGATCTTTGTAACAGGAACAACCCATTCCTGTCCTTTCATTTGGATTCCTGACTAAAAAGTATAAATCTTTTCTTGTTCTGTTTAGGGAGTAGTCTCAAATGTAATTCCTGGCTATATAATTCTATACATTGTTCATGAGCTCTCACACATATTTGATTGTTTACATAATGAGCATAGCAATATGACTTCTAGCATTGTAAAAAGTCAGCTGTCATTCTGAAAACACTGTGTTAGATAAATATGTTGTACTCACAAGAGACTTCTCCAGTGAAATTCATTGCTGTTAAACAGAAGTTAGGGTTGTGTCTGCTATCAGTTCTTACAGCAAAAGCAAATTGCACTTTTTTCTGCTGGCATATTCAGCATTCCTAGCAAAGATTTGACTCTGCCCCATAAGAATTTCTTTCAATCTAATTGATAATTAATAAATAGTGGATAAAAGATGCTTAGTTACAAGTTTGGACCGAAGTTTTAATGAACAGCAGCTTCTAGAAGTATAATTTTGTTAACAAACAAAACAGGTGAACTAAATAAGTCTTAAAATGGTCCCTTTATTTGCAGACAGTGTTTCTGGTTGATTCAGTTCATGGCACTGAGGAAAGCTCTGCCTGCACAGCTGCTGTAGCCACAGAGGCTGATGGAGTTGCACTGAATGCTCCAAGAGCTCCAGCTGGGCAGTCTTCTGATTTCAGTTCTTCTGACTTTCCAGCTGGCAGTTGCACAGCATTGGCTTTCAGGGTGAGATCTTAAATTGCATGAAGGGTTTTTTTACTTATTTATTAACAACAAATGTTAGTCTCCAATAGTTCTTTTAAACTAGAAGAATTCCTCAGACCTTTTTGCTGTATCTAAATAATTGTGTCTGAATGAATGTTTACCAAAATGTCAATGCTTTGAAGACAGCACTTCCCGGGCTGATGTGAAGAACAGTACTAGAGGTGTGACAAGCAGTATTAATTAGTTTTTAAGTATGTGCTGAAGAAATAGAGAAGTGGGAACCTATATAAAATAAAAGATCTGGATGGCAGAAGGTTCAAGAAGTAGGTTTTGAGTTATGGCTGGTAGGCAGTGATTGAAGGAAGTTTTTTGTCAGATGGCACTGAAAGTTGTCAGTGCTGCTGGAACTTGTTAAATAATGCAGACATCCATTAAGAAGCAGAAACAGAAGAATGAAGATGGTAGCTCCTTAATTTGAGACAGATTACTGCTAATTTGATTGTGGTGCTGAATCTGCCTGGAACACAGACTGAACAGTGAACCATAGGAAGAAAAAGGGATTTCTGTTCATGATACAAATAAGTAAGGTTTTCTGGAATGAGAGGCTGATGGTTCAAGTTAAAGTAATATTCAAAGAATTCATCTTTTTATCAGCAGTCAGACACTTGCTACAGTTACAAACTTACATCCTTTTTTTGTGCTAGAGAAAGGCTCAGTTTCGCTCACCAACTGAAGGCAGAGCTTTCTGCCAAGTCTTTATTATGTGGTAGACAAGGTACTTAACTTTTTTGTACAAGAACTAGCAGTTGTCTTATTTCAGGAAGCTGTCCCACAGGAACGGCCTTTCAGTGCTTTGAAACATGAGCAACAGAAAAAGTGGCTTGAAGAGTTGGACAAGCAGAAGGAAGAAGCTAAACTACGAAAAATAGAAGAAAAACTTAATTTTTCAAAGGTATCTCTGGTTTAGAGGGACTTTTTGATATAAGAGAAGTCTTTCTCTACAGTTTTGTTTTAAGAAATAAAAGATGTAATTAGTGAAGTGGCAACAAGGATGGGAGTTCCTGCAGCATGTCCAGATTTTCACCATAAGGACAGACTTACTGAACATTGAGCCACTGGCTGTTCAGTATTTCAGTGTCTGGTAAGAGGGCTTGCTGCAGGCATGGAGGCAGTGGTAGTGCTACACTTTCTGTCTCTTTTCCACCATGCGTAAAAGCACTTGGGTTTGCAAGGTGGTGTAAAGACCATGGCTAGACATTTAGGAAAAAGAAAATTTGTATAGACTACAGGAGATGAGAAAAGATGAGTATGGTGTCACAGTGATGCTTAAATCCTGTTTCTAGAAATATTATTTTAATGCACATACACACTCCTGAAAGTTTAAAAAAGTTAAAAAGCAAGCACTTCTCCAGAAAGTATTGATGAAAATAGCCTTACCTTTTTTCACCCCACAAAGACAGCCTTGCTGCCAGGAGTGGTTACAGACCTTCACACAAGTCTTGTCTTTTCCCGAGCTGTTGAAGGGATCAGGGTTCCTTTGTAAATTGAGTTTTTAACTGTGAAAGGAACACAGCTGGGAAAGGTTCCTTCATTAGCTGCCTCGTTGTTAATTGGGTAGGTGTGCTGTGGGAGGAGGGTTGCAGGGACCAGGGAGTGACCTTTTTCTTTTTTTCCATTAAAATGTAGTAGCAATATGTTTGTGCTGGCCAGGTGTGGATCAGCATTATAATTTGTGATCTGACTTGCATTTTAAGCAACTGAGGCACTTGTTCTCTCACTTAAGGAATTAACTGCTGTCTGCATCGTGGCTATTCAGATGTTCCTGTTGTACAAAACATCTATTGTCTGTTTCGTTAACCACACTTTACAGAAACAGTGTAATTGAACACCTGGGTTTTTTTTGTTGCTTGATACTTATTTAGGCAGAAGAGCATGACAGATGGGCAATGCATTTTGATTCTTTTAAGAACCACCTTAATGCTAATGCACAACACCCCTTAAATGGAATGCACAGAAAGCCTGAAAGTCTTTGCCTGTCACCTGACCCCAAGGACCCGACTGCTTTCATTCACCCTTTGTCACCTGCAGCTTTAGGCAACCTCATGCCTTTACAGGTGGGAACTGCAGAAAAAGCTGCTAAAAGTGGTGCTTTGGAACAAAGTCAGAGAGTCAGGTGAGTGAGCTTTGTAAGGGTAATTATTTTCCCAACCAATACATTTCTGGACCTCCTTAGAAATGAAAGGCAAAAAAAAAAAGAAATTCAATAAGATTCTTTTAATCTGATCTTTGGATCTTATTCATTTGGCTTTTGCTTTTTTTCAAATACCTGTTGTTTCACTGTTGAAAGACACAAGTGGTTATATTGTTCATTAATAAAATTTACTGCAAATAACCTTACTTTGTTCCTTAAAAGAAATTTCATAATTTTTGAATTATGTATTGATTTATAATTAATATAATGAGAGAACCTCAATATGAAAATGAAATCTAACTGATTCCAATTAAGAAAGGCTTTAGGATTATTTTCTAATGATTAAAAACATTTACATGTCCCTTTTTTGACAGTTTCCTCCGTTCCATGACAGCTCTGCTGGACCCTGCACAGATTGAGGAGAGGGACAGGAGGCGGCAGAAGCAGTTGGAACATCAGGTAGACTTTGGTTTTAAAGCCTCACACTTTTTTAATAAGAAGAAAGGATGAAAGGTATTGTCTCATGAGTAAAGCATGAGATTTAATACCAGAATCCTGGGAGGCACTTGACTTTTATGCTTTAGATGACATGTACATTGTTTGGCAGTATTTCCTTCAGTGAGACTCTACAATTCTCTTTCAATATTTGCAGAAGCTTATTGCATTTATGTAACTGAATTCCTGCCTCAAAAAATGTACAGTTCAGTCTTTAGAGCTCTGACAGGTTTGTGTGCATTTTCCTTCAGTCTCCACTGTTAAGGAGGATTGATATTTACAGATTGCCACTCCATGAATCTTTAGTCTTTTATCTACTTCACTGACATTTACATAACCTCTGTGGCACTCTGACAATGTGTATCTGCATGCTGGTGTCTCTGGCATGGCGTGAAGAAGTCTCAGGATAAATGTAAAGAGACTGTTCTGATCACACTGTTACTCTGCTGGATCAAACTCCTGGATTACTGTATGTGCAAAAGGTGAAAATCAGACCTTCATCTCTTTACAACAACAAAAAAAAGCATTTTCTAAAACATAAAAAGCTCTTTTTTCTATCTTTCAGTATTCAGTATTTCATATATATCAGCAGTATTTCAGACTGCTCGATTGGGCTGGTGGTTTTCCAGAAACAAAACCAGGAATGTTTGAAATAAATTGTCTTCAATTTTTTTTCCACTTGTCCAAATCCAATTGTACACATATACAAAAATACACAAATAAATACCTTACATTACCTTAATGTTGTATCTTTTCCTTTGCCTTTTTTTTTTCTGATCCTGCCAGAAAGCAATAATGGCTCAGGTGGAAGAAAAACGGAAGAAGAAACAACTGGAGGAAGAGCAGAGAAAATGGGAAGAACAACAGGAAGAACTGCGCCTGGCACGAGAAAAAGCACAACTGCAGAAACAGTTTGAAGAAGAAATGCTGAAACAAAAACAAAAGGAGGTGGGGTTTGCATTATCTTTAGTGTAGATAGTCAGTGATTAATACTGAATTTTGAGGAAAATGTTTCGGTGCCTCACCTGCAAAATTGTGTCACCGCATCATTTTGAAAATGAAAACTATCCAAAATGTAGACATTTGAAACCAAAATCTGCTTTTTTAATTAACAGACTTACAACACCATACAAGAGTAAAGCCAGATTCTTTTTTTTAACAATGGCCTTTTCAAGAAGAGAAATTGTAAGAACTGGCAAAAATAGAAGTGTAGTTTTAAATAGTGCAGAAACATCCATTTTAAAATGCAAATTTAAAATTAAAAAACACCTCGAAGTATGTGATCCAATTATTGTTATTGGTAACTTGATGCTTTTAAGGTGCTTCAGTACCATAAGTTCATCTGAGTGAATGTGCTTTCAGTCTGAATTAAAGACTTCTTAGGATCTAGTGTGGAAAAGTAATTTTAAAAGTCATTCAAGTTCTACAGCTTTCCCCTGTGTAGCTGTTGCTGAGCTTTACACAGTGCTTTCATATAAAAGGTAAACCAAAAGTACATTTTGACCTTTGGTAAGTACAGATTTTGCATTTCTATCTGTTCTTACCTCTGTGGAAGGCCAAACCCTTGGTCTGATGTTTCATTCTTCCTGTTGGCACAGTAGCAGCTATTACTGTTTGCTTCCTCTTTGGAACAGTAGCAGACTCCATGGTGTCATAAGAGAAGGTGATTCCAAAAACAGTCTTCTCCAAAGCCTGCAGAAGTGTGGATTCCTGATTTCTCTGCATTTCCTGGATGGAAATGTGTAGCATCTGTGTGTAGATGCTTGAGCAGACTGGTACAACATGGGCAAAGTCATCCTTCTCTGTAATTGCTCAGCTACATGTTACAGCACCAGTTGTTCTTCCCAACTGCAAATGCAGGAGGAAGTGGCATCAGCTGCTCGTAACAGTTTGGAAATGAGATTTTCCTTGGCCCAGTCTCCTGCACCTTGAACCCACTGAGTCAGGGAACTGTAACCCCCTGACATTTGCTGGGGAGCTTTAACTGTCTCCTTCCTGTGAAAACAGGAGGAAAATGGGGTTTATTAGTTTTATTTAGGCTCCTTTCATTTCATTAAACCACATGTTACAGGAAGTCACAGATGGCTGACATCAGATGGCATCTAGAAAAAGAGGAATTTTTTAGAAAGGAAATAAATATCCAAATAACTTGGAGGATATAAATGCTCACTTTTTAATGCTAGGATTGAAGATCTTTCATTAGTACAGCAGAGGTTTTGAATTTATAATCATAGAAATTATAGGTTACATACTGCACTTACTCAGCTTAATTTTAGTTTTGAAAAAAAATATTTTCCCTAAATAAGAATATATGTAAACCTTGAGGATTAGATGGTGATTAAATAATCCAATTGATTTTATTCTCAAAATAAATGAAAATAAATGATCACATATTTACCTTTCTTTTAACCCTTTTTTTTTTTTTTCTTAAAGGAACTTGCAACTCTTAAAGCCAAAGAGCTTTATCAGACAATGGAGAAAGCTCAGGAATTAGCCCAGGGATCAAAACAAGAACAGCACATTCCAGACTTGGCTCAGAAGGCACATGACATTTCAAAACTTCAGAACAATCTTGGTAGTGGCAAGTGCAAGTCTTCTCATACTCAGTTTGCCTGTTCCTTTGGTGTTAGAAAGCAAGTTGTTTCTGAGGCTGGGGTTTTTTGTTCTTGTTTCCCTGTCTGCATTTGAGTTAGAAATTGCTCCTTTGCTTCACAAACCAAATTTCATTACAATTTACCTTTCAAACAAATATAAACGTTAACTACTACGGAGAATATTGTGTAGTAAGTTTAGCATTTAGTAAGTTTCAAACAGTGTATTACATAAAGGAAGAAATGTGTAAAGATACTGGCAGGAATGCACAGGAATATTCTATGTGCTGTCAGATTCCAGTGGAAAAGGGGGAGTATTGGGATCTGGACCAGAGTTCTCAGTAGTGCTTTGAGCTCTAAACCACAACAGCCTGATAACTCTGTAGCATGGTTTACATTGAACTGAGGTTACTAAATGGAACAACTTTTCCACTTTTCAGGTGATACACAGTTTGAAACTTGTAATTCTGGCATTTCAGCACAAAGTACTGATTCCCCTGATGGTGTGGAGAGTCCCCCTGAGCAGCAGGCTTCTCCTCGGAGGGACACCGCGGTGCAGACAGGTACAGAGCCTGCACTGGAGTCACTCTGAGGGACCTCCAGACAGACAGGGGGACCCTGTTCATGAAACTGAGCCAAATCACTGTTACAATGAGTAAAGCTAGAAAGAAATACTTGCACAGACACAGACATGCTGGTGTATCACTTTGTTCCTCTATTTATCACTCTTTATTCTTCTAAATAAGTGATATTTCTGTATAGTTGTTACTTACCAGTTACAAATCTCACAGTCTGGAATATAGTGTTGACTTAGGGTCACAAGCCACATAGGTCCAAATTTATTAAGTAACTTGATTTGGTTCTCCAGTCTTCTGTGTTCTATCTCTTCCTTACTGAGTTTGCATCTACTGGTCCTGTGTTCCACAGAAAAAAAGAATAGAAAAGCATTATAAAACTGTAGCAGCCATTTTTAAAATAAAATCAGTAATAGTAGATTGATACACATACAAAAGTCAACCAAGTAATTTGAATAGCTCAGACTTGGAGTTAAAATATAATAATTTTTTTCTAGATTGCTTTAATACTTCACCATACACTGAGTCAGCTGAAGAAAGAACTGCATGTTGTGAATCACCTGATATTTCCATAGAATATAAAGAAACCTCTAACAGCAAAAAATACCAGAAGGAAATGCAGTATATGGATAAAACCAAACTATCAGGAAAAGAGACTGGTGGCATTTACAGTGATCTATACGAGCAATATGCAAGAAAAGAAAGACAAATTAAGTCTTCAGAAAAATACAGCAAAAGACCTGACTGGAACATAAACAAGCCTGGGAAAAGATACATTCCAGCCTCAGAAAGGTACCCTAAACCACTGCAGAAACAAAGGGAAGAGAACAAAGTGCGCCGCCAAATGGAGCTGCTGCAGTTGGTAGAAAGGAACAGCCCTGGGCACCTCAGTACAAGGAGAGGGGGCCACTCAGCCAGGTCTCTCTCACCTCGGGAAGAAACAGCTGGGAAGAACAAGGGCCACAGAGGCAGAAAGGTGGGTCACTGTCTGCTCTTTGAAAACAATGATGTGTTTTTAAGATTTTTGTTCCTCAGTTTTACCTAGGTGGGAATTCAGTTATGTAACCAAAGCATCGACATTCTCCTGTTGCTCAGCCTTGTGTCAGCACTCTGTTGTTCATCAGGAGTAGAAGAACAGATTCAGATTTTGTGACTGAGTTTTTACTGTTATTTCAGTCTTCCAAAATGTTGATTCCTTTTCATTTCTACACTAACACTGATTCATTATGTAAACAGGGAGCTTGACTGCAAGCAGTGTGCAGGACACAGTGACACCACTGACTTGCTTTTTTTTGCCCAGTCATTGTGTTGTGCTGACAGGTGAGGTACAGCAGTACCTGCTCAAGAAAACAATGTTTATTTCTGCAAAGAGTATGGATTACTGAGGGTGTACTCCATTGCCACAGAAATGCATCCTCCTTAGTGGAGCCATTCTCCATTTGCAGTAAGCATTGTATCAGTAGAGCTTGTGGCTGGAGAAAAGTCTTTTAAAGAAAATACTACCAAATGTATTCTTGGCTTTTCCCTCTCCCTCTACTCACTCTGTATGCACAAACACCTCACTTTCTCACACCTTCAAATAGCAAATCTCTGGACCTTTCCTTTAATATCTTGGATTGAACCTTTCAGGTTTATAAATTCTTATGTTCCAAGGACATAAGAAAATATACATAATATTTTTGATAGTGCTTAGAGCTGCCAGAGACAGAAAATTGGGGTAAATCCTCCTGTAATTTGTTCATTTATTTCAGAGGTACTACGAGTCTCTTAAATGCAAATCTTTGATAAATACCTTTCTCCTGAACCCAGGTCAAACAGTCCTTTTGGAATTCCAGAACAAACTTGCTCTGAAAAATCAAGCTTTTAATATAAACAACATGGAGATTTTCGGTTTTACTTGTGACTTTTTTGGTTTTCTCCTAGGAAGAACAATTTCATAAGACCCACTTGAATGAAGAAAGGTACGTCAATACTCTGCATTAATGAAATGTAGAAATACATTATTACTGAAATACACGTGCTTTTCTTTCCTGATTTTTTAAAAGAATTTAGATGTACATAATTTAATATTAAAAACACACAAGACCAGACAGATTGCAGGTATAAAAGCAGAGTAAATGAACAAAAATCCTGTCCTCCAAGGGTTCTTTGTCTCTGCTATTTGAGAAAATTAAATCACATTACTGAAGCATTGTTTGGGCTTTTTTATAACTGCGATTGTTCCATACAGGTCTGAATCCCCACCTGTTCCAGCAGTTAGGAACAGATTACTCCAAGTACAACAAAGGCAGATGCAGGCTTCTCATTTCCTGGTGCATAACCACCATGGTAGAAGAGAGAAGAACAGCAAGGCAGATGCCCAGCAGAGGAGCTCCCCTCGTGCCGACCCCGAGGCCGCGAGACCTCCCTCGGCACAGTTCGTGCCCTACGTGCGGACACGGGAGGTTTATTGCCTCGATCCTGAGGCACCACTGAGCCGACCCTCAACACAGGACCCCCAGCATCAACACTTCCATGGTACTGAAGTGATTCATGGAGAGCAGAACAGATGTCACAGTGATTTACAGTTTCAGCCAGTTTTGCATTTCCTTTTTACTGAATTTTGCAGTAATCTCTCTGTGTCGCAGCAGTGCACAGAAAGGCTGTGCAAACAAATTATACTCTGTATTAAAAAAAAAAAATAACAAACCACAGGAAAAGTTTTAAAAAATCAGAAAAGCAACAAAACAATTCTTTTATCAGTTTTTTGTCTGTTTGTTTACCTTTCATGAGGTATGCTTGCACTTCCGTGCATTACTGTACAGAGATTGGGGTTTAGGAATCTCAGTGTTGTTTGATTTAAAGTAGAGATTATAATCTTGATAGCAACCAACCCCTGATTTTCACAAACTTTCAAAATCGACTGCTTCAAAATTAAAAGAAAATCAACGAAGAGTATTATTAACTGATTTGATATATGTTTACTTTTAGATTCTTACCAAATGCCACGACAGATTTTTAGCTCAGATCACGTTAGAGATCCTCTTCTCAATCCTGATATAGTTACAATCAGAGAGAGACAACAAGCAATTCTCAAAGGATTGTCAAAATTACGACAGGTAAGCAAAAATGTATTAGATAAACATGCATATGTATATATATATACTGAAGTAAAAATTATCACATCATAATCTTTAATTCAATTTCCATCATATGATTTACGTTTTGGGCCCTGGCTTCCACTTCTGTTCCATTTTACTAATTTTGCTTTTCACGTGTTGCTTCCACCTTTGGACAGGCCTTAGAGAGAGAATATGGACTCCTTAAATCAGCTACGAAACTGTGGAGTGCCTGAGCAAGCCTGAAACCAAGATAAATGGCTTTGTTTGGTGACCAGGTTTCCGTAGTTAGGGTTGTTTATAGGGAATGGATCAGTTTCAAAAGAACAGAATTTTAACACAACACTAGAACCTTGTTAATGAGGTTTCCCCTCTGCAGTTCCCAGGTCAGGACAGAGCAGTGGGGTTGGTGCAGAAGGGTTGGTGGGGTGGTCTCGTGTCAGGCCTGGAAAACTACTGTAATTTGCAAACTGGAAGTGTGAACACTTAAAAAATGCTTCCAAGACAGCTGCTACTTGTTAGCATTTAAAAAGAAAACTCAGGATTTGTCAACCAGCCAGGTTTTCTGAAAAGAAAATGAAAATTAGTTTAATGCCACAGACACATGAGCTCCTGAGATAAAAGGCGGTGTGTGTTTGTGTACATTGTTCTCTTTGTAGTCAGTTACTGGTAATGGCATCTACTTATTAAAGCCTGAGTGAATTTGATACTCCACGTGTTGGCAACAAGGTGTGGGCCCCAGCCACTGAAGCCACAGGTCTGGACATGCACACGAGCACTTCTCTTTTATGCTTCTAAATGGCCTGACAGGGCTGCAAGACAAAAAAATATTTACTTCAGGCTTGCCTTTTCTTTGTGAAGAACACTGAAAATAAACATGTACCAGTATCTTCCCCTGCTTTTGAATGGGTCCAATCTAAAAGTGCCTTGTTGCTAGCAGCAGGATTTTTCTCTGCCTTAAGAGAGGAAAATTTAATAAATAATCAAACTAAAGGGAAGAAAACCTGACAGAGTGAAGCACAACAAAATTACCATTGGTTAATGCTATTGGTTACCTGTTGTGCTTTAGAAAGACAGAAGCACTGCCACGTACACACAGTGCTTCAGCAGTAGGTAAATTCCTTGTGCAAACAAAGGCTTGTGACTCTCCCCAGGTCAGTAAGAAAAGTTGTGACTCAGGAAGACTGAAAGGCTGCCAGTTTCTAACAGCTTCCAGATTAGTTTCATCGGATCTGATCCTCCTCACTGCTCATTAACATTTTTGTTAAATATCTGCAGCTGTTAAGTATTTTCAGGCTTCTGATCCAAAGGAATCTGCTCCACAGCAGGTTCTGTAAAGTAAAGACACCTTTACTGGTGGCAGGAGCATGCAGGGGTCAGCACCCCCATCTACACATCCCTCTATTGTTCATTTTATACTTTCACAAATCTGACCCCCAGCCCTGCCAGTTACTTATCTTGGAGTCCCACATCTGGGGGTTGGGGTTTTACATAACCTGTGGTTTTCTTATCTCCAGCTTCCAAACACAGCACAGCATTCCAGTGTAGCTAACACAAATAACTACATCTTCCTTCATGACACAGAGATGTTCACGTTACACTTATGGGCCACCTACATCTATTTCACTGACTCCACTCCAGTTCCATATCTGTTGCAGCAGATCCTGTGACTCTGCATCTTCACTGTTTCCTGCTGGTACTTCGGGAGTTTCCCACTCGTTATCACTTTCAGGGCTAGGTCTCTGCTTGGGAAGCAGTTAGTTATCACTCCTAGCCTAGGGCTAGGACCCTGCTTGGGGACCTTGTGAAACAGAGTTTGCAGTAGAAGCTGGGTCCTTGTACTGTTCACAGCCTGCAATGGTTCACCTTCTTCGGGCAAGTCCATGTTTTATACAAGTCCATGTTCTGTATTTCACTTCACTTGCCAGTGGCATTTTGCTTAAGATGGAAGCCAGATTCAAGGCACAATTTGATCCTTGTGCTTGCTGAGGAGACAAAAGCCATGGATATTTAAAAAAGGTGGCAAGCTTAGAGAAGACAGGAACCTACAGTCATTTTTGCAGTGGCTAAAAAGTAACAGTAAGGTTAGTCCTTCAGTGGATCTTGGTTCTGCAAGAGAGTTAAACCATCTGGAGTTCCTTTTTAAATACCCTGCCAGCTGCAGAGAGCATTTAGGACATAAACTGTTCAACTTCAGTATATCTTGTATACCTAGGTCTTGTGTACTCCTCCTGATGTACAGACAACACTTGTTTTGCATCAGTTATTTCACTGAGAAAGTATGAATAATGCAGGATTTTGTCTGAAATACCAACAAAAAGTCGAGTTTTCTGCTTCAGAAGATAATCTAGTCTTGCTTTTTTGCATTTATATATACAGATATAGAGTGGATTGATAGTTTCAGACTACATACATACATATTTGTATTTACAACAACATATTTAGCCATTGTTTTGTCTGGGGAAATTCACATAATATTCACATAATTTTGACCAGTCTTTAGTCTTTGAACTCCACACTCAGCCAGTGATAGATAAATACAGCTGGCCTGGTGCAGGAAGAGCCCAGGGAAAAGAGAGAGCAAAGGGAGGGTCAGTCTGTCACTGCATCTTTCTGTCTCAGGTCACAGCAGGAGTAGGAACTAGCAACAGACTCACTTTCCTCACTGAAATTAAAAGTCAGTGGACAAGCCTAGCAAAGTGATTTATTTGTGACAGAGAAGGGCCAAAGTTTAAGAAAGAGGAGCACACCCCCTCACCGCAGGTCAGTACTGCCAGGGCACCCCATTGTTCCTGAGGCAGCAGCAGCAGCCCAAGGGCTGCAGGTGACAATGGCTGGGTGGGGACACACCCCCACGGCTCCTTGGGGAGCTATTTCCCATTGCTGTGCACCTTCCCAGTAGCTATGCAACCCGTGGGATAAACGCTGAACTGCCAGCTTGCAGGGTTACTTGTTCCTCAGCTCTTGGTTTATTTAGGGCAGTTTATTTTATAACTTGGTTTTGTGATGTGCTCCTAAAGGCAAGAAATGCACTGTAAAAATAGTAATTATTGACAAAGGGACTGAAAACACTGACCCATTAATAGAAATAAGCAGATCCTGTTGATTATTAGAAAGCAGTTAATCAGGTGATTGACACTAGGCAGCTGCTGCCTTTGGAGGAGCCAGAGTAGTCTTACAGGTTGCTGTGCTGACTTTCCTTTGGTGCCACCAGGAATCTCTGTCCAAATTGCTGTAGGAGTTCTGCCTTGCATTAGGTCTGTACTGAGCTGTGCCAGCAGCCTTGTAACTCTTATCTTTGAGAAAGGCCTTGGAACTCTGAGAAAAATAATTAACTTTTCTTTTCTAAAAACAAACTTCCATGGTACCAAATTATTTCTGACAAGTCTAAAATACATGGAAAGCAAGGGGCCAGTTGCATCAATATATATGTTGCATCAATATATATGATCCTGTTAATTACAGTAAAAAGACTTATTTTTAATTTATGCACCTATTTGACATAGCTCTATCATGTATTATGTGATAGACAAGGATACATTTCCAGAGGGTTTTTTGTGACAGGTTTTCTCTGTCATCAGTACTTACAAGAGCCATTAACAAAGCAGGAACCTTGAACCTTTTGACAGTAAATCTGTATCCTGAAGCGTCTGACCCTGCTCTGGTTCCAATGGCAATGCTGCTCTTAGGGTATTGTTTGAGTTAAGGCTAAAAGCCAATGCCCATCAAGGTTTGGGGTTCAGCTTCATACAAGAATTCACTACAACACTGCAAATGCAGAGACAGTGCACAAAGGAATGAGAAAGTCCATTTTCCCTCTGCATGGTCATCCCTGGAAACTGGCCTGGCTTCCACACCAGTCACACTTGAAGGCGTCTGCAGAAGTTCCCTGTCCCCTGAGTGCATGAGGTTCTAGTGTTTTTTCTGAAGTTGTGTACTTAACCATTGGGCTTTAACAAGGAAATTGTTTTTAACTATGAAACAATGGCACTTCATTAGTTCAGGCTGCATGAGGAAGACAGAACATTCCCATTTATATTTATTTCAGGGCCTCCTGCAGAAGCAGAAGGAGTTGGAGAACACTCTGATTCCCATTGTAGCTCAAGAGAACTTCATGCCACCTTTTTGAGAGGTACTATCAATGTTCTGAATTCTAAAAATGGAAATGCACAGCACTTTGCTACTGTAATTAATTATGAACCACCTCTAGCTTTTTTATGAAAATTAAATTATGAGAATTTTGATAGACTACAGGGTCATGTTACTTTTTATATTGAAGATACATTAAACTAATGATGGTTTGTCTGTTTAGAATGGTTTTCACACTACCTGAAGATGTGTCAATTTAATATAAACCACCAAGAACATGGAAGAAAACTATTATATGGGTTTTTGTAGAACTCAGTGTGTGAATTTTGATAAATAAAAAGATTAAGATGTATTCTGAATGGCTTGTTTTTAACTATACAAAACTGCTTGTATTTCAATATTCAGCCACGTTTTAGGCTTATACAGTGAATATTCAGTACTCCCAGATTTTAACACCACAGTTAATCACATAATGTGGAACAATCCATTGATACAAGGGAGTTCTTTTGTTCAGAAAATACTATTTGCCATGTTTGGGGGGAGGGTAACAAGTGCTACTAGTCTGGTACTGGTTCTTAACTTGAACAAATCAATCACTGTTTATAGTGGGAAAGAATCAACTTTAGGCAAAAGTCTATGGGTTTTGGGGTTTTTTTAAAGCTGCCCTTTTTAACCAATAATTTTGTCCCAAATAATTTTGTGAGTTTGGAGTTAAGTAGTTTCAAACACTCACCTGGTACCAAACAGCACATCCCAGAGAAGAGCAGTAAAATCAAATTACAAACAGGAAAACCCTCAAACACAGGACTTTGGACAACCTGAAGACCAGCAGTAAAAGTCAAGAGTCTCAGTAAAATCAGCAATGCAGCAGGCAAGGGTTGAGTGGAGACTCCACCGCTGCTCACTGTGGCTGCTGCCTTCCAGAAGCCCGAGGCAGAGGACGATGAACAAAACGAGCCAAGTAAGAGAGAATCGCTAAGGGGGAAAAAGTTGGTAACTCAGCAGATGTGAAATTAAAAAGACAGCATTAAGAAACAGATAAAACTGTACTTACCCCAGTGCTAGTTCACAAAACAAACCAACAGAACGCCTGAAAGCCCAGGAATCGTTAAGCTGAAGTGGGAGAGGATTGAGGTTTTCCTGATGCAAATTGAACTCCCACAGTCACTAAACCCAGGTTTGTCCTTCTCTCATTACAGTAATTACAGTGGCCAGATAAAAGCTGGGAGGACACTGATGGTGCTGCAGTAACACAGAGCACCACGTGAGACACAGAGATAATTGCTGTGCTCGAAACAAGCCTGGGTGTTTCCCAAGTACTTTGCAAACAATATAAAAACCACAGACAAAGCAATGTGTTAACAAGTCCCTTGTGCATCAAGAGTTTATTTGATTTTTTGTAATGGAACTGCACCATTGGTTACTCTAATTGAGGTATTTTAGCCAAAAATCCAGTATATAGTCATGAAAATAAGTACACTGCCTTAGAGCTATGTAAAAACATTGTACAAAATTTGTGTCAATGTCAAATAAATACATTAATATTTATGTAAAGAAACGTGACTTGGATACTTTTACAGTTAAAAAAAGAAAACAACTGGCTCTTTCACACATTTTAGGCAAACATTCAGCTTTACATTAAACAGACCTCAAACTGAAGCCTAGGTAACAGGTCAGATACAAATGTAGAAACTTAAAAGTGCCAACAAACAAGATAATTCAAGTACAGTAAACGTTAAAAAATATATGCATTTATTTAAATTTTCAGATGGTTCCAACAGGGACAGGCCATCAGGAATTTAAATAGAACATGAAAACATCTGAGATAACAAGAAACATTTTGTTCCAGAATAAAATAGAAATCGTTAATCCAACATTTTAGAAACAGAGAGGTCCACAGCAACTTAGAAAAAGAGACTTAAGAGTTCATTTCTGCTCTGAATATGGCCTGGAAGAATCACAGCAGCTATCCCAGCCACCAGGTGATAATGACTTTTCTGTATCCATGCTCTGAGCGTAGGCAGATAGAAAATAATTGCTCCCTTCTTGGTTTTGATTTGCAGGAGAAATTGGGTATGTTGTTCCCAGAAAAGTCTGATGAGTGAGTACATTAAAGTGGCTGAATTGATGGGACATGTTTAATTGTCTGCTATAAACCTGGAAGTTACTGAAAGGAGTTTGTTCAACTGCATTGTGTTTTTCTCCTTCAGCAGAGCAGGTTGTAGAAACTGGAGTGATTGGCTGTTTCTCTTCCAAGTCAGTTTTGTAAATCTTTTCCACAAGGCCAGTTTGTGCTTCAGGAGTTAACTCTGTAACTGATAAGCAGCTTTCTTTAGCATCTACTCCATGTGGGCCCTTGGCCTCTGTCTGCAAAGCTTCCACATGAGTATCAAACTTAGAGGCATCACTGCAGATTTCTATTTTTGACAATTCATCCCCTGAATCCAGAGACATGTCCTCCTCATCCTTTTCATCCTTTTCTACAAGAACTACATCAAAAGAGAGAGAAAGACCTATTCTATTGAAATACAAACTTTGGTTAAAAAGGCCATACACTACTCACAGTGTTTACACTTCAGGTCTGCCAGTCCAACCGCACTTAAGTCTTGGTCTTCTGCCACTCGTGTTCACTTACTCAACACACACACTTAACCCTCTGTGGGAGTGTCCAGTTACTTGGTGCTAAAAGCTTCTGCACACCGTGTTCATATTTAGTGCTGGGAAATCCCAACTCCCAGCTCCAAAGGGGACAATGTCAAAACAGCATCTAAAGTTACACAGCAGGTGAGTATTTGATCAGACAATTAAAGGAGTACAATTACTGACATCTCAGTACAGTTTATCTACTCTAAGCAGACAGAGATAAGTTTATCCTTTTCCTGAAAACATGCCCTGTCTAGTGCCTCAAATACCATCTTAGCCTGTACTTCTGTATTTAAGTCTCTGGTGCTCCACCCCAGCTGCCTTTCCCCCATCATTTCAAACAGACAAAGAGTAGCTTGAGAGTTGGGTTTTCATTGCCAGCTGTGTGTTCACTGACCAGAGTCAAGGCACACTGTCCCAGGACCTCCACCCCACACATGCAGTTTGGAAAGGAAAGCTTAAGTGTGTTTGACATTACCTGATTGTCTTTGGCCAGCACTGCAGGGAGGAAGGTGGTTCTGCTCAGTAACAGAGGTGTGATACCCAACGAGACTTTGGAAATTACGCATAAAGTCATCAACAGCAGCAACCACGATGCCATTATCAACATAACTCGAGAGCGTTTTGAGATTCTTTTCTAAATACATAAAAGAAGGGTTTGTATTAATATTTAGCACCTACTAACAAAATAGAGGGAGAGGTGTTCCCAAATGTGGTGTTTACCTGTTAGGAAGACAACATGTCTCTGTTGTATGTTTTGAGCCTGAAGCCTGATGAGACAGTCTAGTTCTGGAGCATTTCGAGTTTGAGAATCACAGTTATGGTAAGACAGAATCTCAACCAAGTGCTTCTTTTGATAGGTGTTCAGAAGAGTGAGCAGGTTCAGGGCATTGGCATTCATCCTGCAAGGAGGGAAAGCTCACCATTAGAAACTATATAAGGTCAGTCTAAATATCAAAAGACAAGCATAAATAAGTTCTATTTAAGTGTGTTTTGGAGGGCATAATGAAAGCTGAAGCATTTTAACAGCTGGTATTATGGAACCTTACTTACCTCCCCAGCTCTTTAAGTTTTTTTTGTATTTTGCAGTGGACTTTCCACTGCCATTTCCCATCTGGGGTATTGAGATCCTCCAGAAACTTCAGGAACTGTTTTAGTTTATCTGTTATGGAGATATTGAATAGAAGTTAAATTTTGTGGTATGCAGACTGAAAATACTGCTTCAGTATATACAAAAAGCTGTTTTCATCACAGTACAGTCACACAATTACAAACAGCAGCCACTCACTTCAAGTTTTCTTCCAAGCAGACTGGCCAACAACAGTATCATAAAACTGAACTGCTGTTCTGTACCTCAGGTGCCCAGCAGTGGTATTTAAAAGCTGACCTCAGTCATACATGCTCTGCCTTGTTAAAATATTTCAAAAAATTGTAACTTCATCAACTATTCAATTTCAAATAAAGTGTATATATAGCATATTTGTGGATGGAGTAGTAAGGAATAAAAGGTTCCACAGACATAACTACACAATGTAATACAAACTGAAGACAGAATCTCCCCTTTCACATATTGTTCAAGAAAGTCACTGAGCTGAGAAAGAGACTGAATTAGCTGAAGTTCTCAAAGAACATCACAAAAATTGGAAGACCTGATCCTTTACTGTGGTGAATGTGGGACCTCTCAGGTACTGAAATGTCAGGATTTGAGTTCTAAAGCTCCCAGAAGCATCACACCTACCTGTGGTGATGGACTCTGGGTTAAGGACAGATTCATCCGACACAACAAAACCCCCAGAAACAAACAGCTCATTGTAAGTGCGATTTTTCACATCATCCAAACTATCGACCCCTGCAAAGCTGACACAGGAGAGCCTCTTCAAAGACACCAGGCCAGGGATCTGTTTAAAAACATTTGAAATCAGAGATGTAACCAGAGGTCACAAAGAAAAAGGAACTACAGAACTCTCCTACCTACTAATGCCAGGCACCAAACTTCAAAACACATTTTCAAAAAATTACAGTTTCTTCTATTGCCTGGGGAGGTGCTCTCTCTGGAGCATTACAGGAATAAGGTAAATGGACATTGAGCACTTGGAATAATTTTGCTTTCTGTCCAGCACAGGGTCTTAAGCCCCAGCTGTCAGGAATGGCTTAGGTCATCTGAGAGCTGCCTTCACCTGCTGTTAGTGCATCCCAGAAGCAGAACTACTCAGGCCTCTGTACAGCTTTACAGCTATTAACAGTAAAGATGCATTAGCACATGCATGGAGGTGGAAGAAGTTATGGGTGAATGTTGGGATGAGACCATTTTTACCACAACCATTTTGTTTCTTCAAACAGCAGCTGAACACGGGGCACTGTTCAATGCTGTGCTGTTTGAAGGAAGCAGCCCTGCTCCAAATGAGCTCATCTCACTATTGGTAACAGCTCTCTGTAGCACAGAGTTACTTACATGGGACATACCTTATGGATGAGGTTGGCAATGTCTTCATTTTGGATAATGATCAACAGTTTATCTAAATCAGCTCTTCTTTTAAGGAACTGCTCTGGATGGCACTCTGTATTCCCTAACTTTCTAAGATATTCCTGCCACCACAGAAAGAGGAGACAAGGAAAAAGTCAATAGGTAGTTTGGTAAAAAAAATGCACAGGTGACACCCACAACAGGAAGTTTTCCATGTCAGTGAATCCCAGAGGGACTGGCTTCTTTATCTCTCCCATACATTCATCAGAAGGATGCAGCAGCACAGAGCAGCTGTTTCAGCAAGTCAGTCATCCCTATCAAATCACACACCCACGGCCAACTGACAGTATCAAACTAACTGAGTTTTCAAGAAAAGCCAGAAGTTTTCAACTTTCATCTTACACATTTAACTACAGACCAACAGTGATTTCTCAAAGTTCTCTCTGCTATTAATTAGAGGGGAAGGGAAAAAACCCCAAAGGCACACAGAGTGACTTTTCATACATTCTTTCCAAAATGGTAAGCTATCACATTTCTTCCCTTATTATCTTTTTTCTGTAAGGCCACCCCCTGGCAGCATCTTCAGAAAGGACCAACCTCCAGCCTGTTCTGTTTTCCAGCTCTAAGAAAAAGACTTACGTAAAAGCTAAATATAAGCAAGACTACACCTCAAAAGCTCAAGGAAGAAATGGGACAGGACAGCCTACTTTTACAATTCACTTTCACAGTGAAAGTGAGTCCAGTTTCATACAAGTGGATTTGAAAGACACACTGTTCTGACACGAGAGGTTGAACTCAACCAGACTTACCTTGATTTCTCTGCAGAGAACACTTTCTTCCTCTTCATGAATATAAAATTTGACAGTGCTTTTCTGTAAATCTTTAATAATTTTGAACAAACTGTTAAACTCTTCAGGTTTTAACTGGCTTATAAAATCAGACAAAGCTGGTTGAGTTGAAATGTTTAAGTTCTCTGGGGATTTCTGAGTATTTTCAGGTGGTTCCATGAGATCACCAGCAGAAGAAGTCCGATCCTCTGGTTTAGCATTCCCATGATCCATTTTCTCCTTCCCTAGGGGGAGGCTTGCTGAAGGCTGCTCACGAGAGTGCAGCTCTTCCCCCAGGTTATTGCACAGTGGCTCTGGGAACGGCGCCGTGTCGCTGTCCCTGCACGCAGCCACCGCGTCGGGCACAGGCCTGGGGGCAGTGCTGCTCATCACCTCCAATGCCGCAGGACTAGAATAGATTGGGGGAGTCTGCTTCATGCATGAAGAAGCCAAAATGACACTATTCAACTTTTCACTTAGGGTCTGTATATATTCTTGGACAGAAACCTCTGATGCCTGCAAACAGATGTGTTCAGAAAGTCTCATTATTCTCTCCCGGGCAGACAGGACTGGTGTGGACATGCCACTGACATAAGCAATGTTCTTTTGCTGCAAAATTTCTTGAATCTTTCTTGCAAAGAGCTTATATTCTTCTAACAGTGTTGTCTCTATTACTGCACTAATGGAATGCTTAGCTGTAAAAGGGTAATCTGTCAACTCATACTGATCTTCAAGTTTCTCCACTTGTCCTGTGTAATGTCCATCTTCTGCTGTCCCCTTCTGTGTGTCTGAAAATGGAGAGCACGGAAACTGACAATCAGAATTCCTCTGTCGATTTACTACCCGGGGGTCATTGGGAAGTGCATCCGTTGGTGGCAAGTACTCCAGTGGCTCTTCTGGTGATTTCAGACCTGCAGAGGAAGAGTTCATCATCATCATCATCATCTCAAAAATCACACACAACTGATAACACTAAGAGCTCCAAATCAGACCCCAAAACCAGCATTACTGTTATGGGTGTTGTACTCCCACAAACCAACTTAAATCCAAAGACCCAAGTGTTACAGTCTGCTGAGGTACAGAAGCACAGTACATTTAACAGCTCCTAAGACAGTAAAACAACACAGTCCAAGTCTGCTGAAAAAGCAGAATACAAGTCATTTTCCCCATAGATAACACAGAGTAAGCACAACACGATATGCCTCCATTACAAATTAAAAATTAAATTAGAAATCAAGCAGGGCAACATATTATTCAAGTATTTTCATCTGCTACTAGGCTAAAATCCTCACTTTCAAAAAGCTTATTTTAGACACAAATGACTTGGTGGAGTTGGACTGCAAGCTGCATCTGATCTTGCAACTGTGAACACAAGTTTTTTTTGCTTGAAAGGGGAGGATATCAGTCTGACTGATTACTGACACAGCTTCAGTGGTGCTGCAAGGAGTGCTGAAAGCCCCTCATAACCCCAACTCAGTTTCTTCACCATCCATATTCAAAACTATAGTTTTGTTTGTTTTTAAAGGGTTCACATTTTTAATTTGTGTCAATATGAAGCCAAACCAACATTCTCCACCAATATCTGTTTTCATCCAGCAGATTTCTGTATTAATCAAATACAAGAAACAACTGCATAGGCTACAGATGTGCTTGTGTACCAACATGTGAGCCAAGAACGGATCTATGAAAGCTACAAACCTTTAGAATATGTTTTCATTCACTATTTGTAGGAATAGAGGAGTGAAAACCCATGTTACCTGTAATTGGAATAAGTTTCCAGTGCATTCCAACTTCCCCTATGTTATCTGAGTTGGGATGTTGCGTGCGATAGCCATGTTCTATAGGTGCACTGGGACAGGCATTGTAGTCTTCAAAGGCACTCCCAGTGCTTGCTTCCTAAAAAAAACCAAAATGCTCATCTCAAAATAACTTCTTGCTCACTATTAAGCCTTTATATTCTGAGCAATTGACAGAAAGAACACATCTGAGTTCCTGGCAATTCTGCCATCAATCAAGTCCAGTCAAACTTGGAAACGTTTCCATGAGGTACTTCTGTGGTCGGTCATGAAATAACTGAGGGAGTCCTGAGCACTGGCCTTACAGTGTGGAAGGCAAAGGGGAAAGGAGGGGAGAACTGGCTGCTCCCTCACTCTTCCAGGCTGTTGTATTGATACCTGACTAAAGCCATGAGATGTTTGCTTTGCTGAGGCACTGCCTGCAACTAGTATTGGGCCCTTAAACCAATTTCATCTCAGATTCCCATTGGATAGAAGCAGAATAGCGTGGATATTACGGGTAGGACAAACTCATTCCTGCTCTGTGACTTAGAAACTGGGCTTTGTGTGTCAGTACCAGTAACAGAGATCACAGAACAATCACTCTTGTAGGGTTATAAGCTGGAGCAAACAGCTGGGGCACTGTGATCACTAAGCACCAGGGTGATCTGCTAGTTGTGAGCTGACAGAACTCGTGTACACCACTGCACCAAGAAGGCACACAGAGAGCTGGGCATGCAGTGAAATGCTCAGAATTCTTCAACTCTGCTCCTCTTTTATTACAGAAAGAACAGATACAAAGAACCAGGAGCACAGGCTTAAGAGTGAAGAAAATTTCCATGTATGTTCCTACCAAACAGAAAAGCTTCGCAGAAAAGTTAGTACTTACCTGTGTTTACCTCTGTAAAAAAGAAGAATTTTTTTTCATTCTGTCTCATTTATGAAAATAGTACTTTCACTGTCAGCATCTTAGCAGTTTCACTTACTTGCAAATGTAGTGTGTGCTCAAGGCCTGCTTCATTAGGTGGGAGCTGCAGACTGACATCGACGGGGTAGGGCAAGCACAGCCTGTCAGCTTCCAGCATGGCCGGGCTCTGCGGGTCCATGAAGGTAATCTTGTCAGCCAGAGCAGTGTTAGGAAGCTCGTGATCATCTCTGTCCTGAGCTGGAATGGATTCATATTCATATTTTTGTCTCATATGCTCTTCAATTTCCTCCGTGCCTATGGCTAAAGCTTCACTGACAGACTGTGCCAGGGCCGGGTCCCAGCGGCCGGCCAGCGTCTCCAGCAGCGCTTTGATGAGCCCGTGCGTGTCGGCAGCAGGGTCAGACACATCCGCCTGCCTGAAGTCACTCTCGTGGCCACCGTGGTCAGAATTCACTGAGAACACAGAGTGTGGTGAATCTGAGGTTCTGCCCGCTTAGAAAAGGGCAAGGAGGGGAAAGGGAATCCATTACCAAGTCTTAAAAACAAAACCAGATCCACCCACAAACATGTGCCATGTACCCACAGTCTCACTCTTCAGCATTGGTTCATATGTACACATACACTTATTTCAGCAAAAATGTAGACACGCATTCATCACATATTCTACATTAATAATCAATGTTAAAAGACCTTTGACGGTTCACAGAACTCCAAGCAGGAATCCCAACCATAAAGCCCACCCTTTGCCTCCTTCACCCCAACATGCCAGTCAGCAGCTTTTGTCCCTCTCAAGAGGACATTTTCGATCAGTCACTTCATCTTTCATCTTTCAGTGATTCACACACACGAGAGTGACTGGTGCTTGATGGAAATCCCCTCTTCTTTGTGTCGCCCTGCACCCCAGTTTCCCCCTTCTGCAGGAGGCCTCTCATTGCCTTGAGAAAAGAGTCAGGGAAACAGAAATCAAAGGGGTTGCTTCTGGCAGATCTTAAGTCAGAAGGTATCTGCGATACTTCTCTAGATAATTTCATGTGTAGAATAATTTAATCTTATTACTATTAGGTTGTTTCCTTTGTCCCACTACACACATTACTGGCTATTTAAAAACTTAACTATGCTTTTTCCCTTCAATCTACACTTCTTACGTATTATAGAGGGTATTGGAGCCATAAAGAATTACAGCAAAGTCAAACTCTGCAGAAGACATTACAATATCAAGTCTGCTGAGTGTTGTGTAGTTGAAAGTCTTTGGATAGCTCCAAGGCAAGTTAACTCTTTGAAAGTCTGCTTTCTTTCCCAACAGGCAGAATAAAAGCAACTTCCAGGACAATTCCAATTAACTTGTCTCCTAGAAAGAGGAAACCTGCAAAAAATAAACTATCTCTATGGACAGATCTCAGGCCAATGTTTAAATGAACCACCATGCATTAAATATCCACAGCATGCAAAAAATACTCAGTCTATAACGATTAAATTATAAATGTGCTTTGAATAACAATGTTTAAAGAAGAACTCTAAACAAATACTTTCTTACCTTCGTAATGACAAATATTCTCCGAAGAGTCACTCATTTTTAGGTATTTCTGCAAATTTTCAGATTCTTTCTCCAGCTTTCTTTTCACACCACTTCTGATTCTGGGGTCTTCAGAATCAGAATCTCCACCTACATTTTTCTTCCTACACTGGATCAAATTAATAAGTTCTTTGAGTCTTTCAGTATCATCATCTCCAGAAGGAGGCAGTTTTTGTTTGGCAGCAGGGGATTCATATTTGGAATGGGTTCTTTTCCCGCATTTTGCCTTGGCAAAGTCAGAGTAGTCTTCTGTAGCTTCGTAATCTGAGATGGGACTGAAGTGCTGAGGCTTCCGCCTTCTGTCCATCAGTTCCTTAGCTCTGGAAACAGGGAGCTGATAGGCCTCACAACCAAAAATATAGTTCTGTAAGCAGCCGCCAACGTGATCTTTGTATCTCGGGGCAGGAAACAGAAATCTTTTGTCATCCAGCCGTGTTGAGTACTCATGTAATATAAATTCCCTACCAGTGCCACTGTAAAGTTTTTTAAAATACTCATGTATGTGCTTTTCCACAACAGCATTGAAATCTGCACTACTGTCTTTACGGGACTGAATTACAGCAAAATGTAGAGACGGAATCAGCTTTGTCAATTCTGGAATGATTTCCTTTTTTTCGTGCAAAACCATGGTAGTTGAATTTTTCTGTGTTCCATATGGAACACTTTTTTGTGCTGCCATAGGAGAAAAGGGAACCCACAATTAAAATCAAACCATGAAGCTATAAATAAACGATGACTAGTTAGCAATATTCTGTGTTAATACACATTGGGTGAAACAGTTTGGAATGACCATGAAGAAATAATTCAGAAGCCAGGGAAGCCATATCAAGAAATTTCAACAAAGTTTTACTTTCTCAAACATGAACAAAGGAACCTACAATGTGTGATATTTGCTTTTATGAAGAAACAAATGTTTTAAAACACCGACACCATGATCATAACCAATGCAAACTGTTACTCTTAGTCCACACTGACTGTGAGCCGTACAAAGTCTTCAACAGAGTATCATCTCTGTTTAAATAAACCTGTACACAACAGTGAACAAACGTACCTGAGTTAATTACATCTCTAGACTCTGGAAACAGAAACAATGCATGAAGCACACGGGACCATCCAGTTTGGTGGTCTAGAACACAAAAAAATAAAAACAGGTAAAAGGAGAGGACCACTACGCTCCAAAAGACAATCTAGTACTCAAAAACTGACTCCCCTAAAAAAACCAAAACAACAAACCCAACTCAAACCCAAAAAACCCACAGTATGCTTACCATAAGGGGACATCATTTGCCAAGGAGAAAGAAGAAAGAGAAATCCTCTGTCCACAAGTGGTTTCACAAGGACCTGTTTTCAAGCAAAAAGAGCAAACTGCTTCAAAGACATTTGCTCACTGTGAATACTCTTCCTGATTGTCAGATAATTCTGTCTTGGGCAGAGAAGTGCCCTGATACTTAAGAATATGCCAGCTAAAGAATTCCAGTGAGATTGTGGATCTTGTAGTATGCCTCAAATTACTAACTAGTAATATTATTTTTAAAAACAGGAATAGTCAAATCTGTTGCACTCACAAGTTTCTCCTTCTCTAGTTTTTGAAGTAAACCCTCTAAGTGACTCCCAGAACGGGACTTCTCCACAACTTCATACAGGCTACAGTACATGCCATTCTTCAACTCTGACAAGGGGAGAAAGAGAAAGTAAGAAAAAAAGAAACAAAATTGTAATTCAGAAAACTTGAAAATTCTAAATTTAAATAAATTAAGCAAGAACTATTTACCTTCTTTTCCTCCTTGGTAAGTTTCTTTAAAGAACACCGCTGGTGAAATTTTTTTCTTCAACTGATCAATGCTGACAACTTTTTCAACCTCAAGCTTCTCAGGACTGGAGAAGAAGGTTGGGGGACAGATAAAAAAAATAAAGACCTCTTTTTTTACCTTTTATATTCCTACCCTCATTGATATAATAAGAACTAGTAAATACATGCTCTTAAGAATAATTTCTTTGGACTATCTCATGAGCCAGTGGTGTTTATTCCTGCACAGGAGTGTGTGTCACTTCAGTGGAAAAAAAAACCCAACAAACCCACAAGCAACAAAACACCAAACAGCAAAGAGATATTGACAGTAGTGTGCCTGAACTCAAGAAAGTTCTGGACATGCATGACTCAAGTCTTGTTTGACATACTTAAGGCATTTAGTAAGTATTTAGGTTTTCATCTGAATATATCCAAAACTCAGTAGTCTCTACTCAAAAGAACTTTAATAGAACAATATTTTAAATTTACTGTCGAAATGGTAATACTCACAGCTTGCATGGAAGGAAAGGTTGTGCTGCTGATTTTAGGGAAAGGTGGCACACAAGTTTGCCTTTATTCCAAAGTTGTCCCCTCCATAATGTAATGTTAGATTTCTCTAAATTAAGATGAAGAAAGGAAGACTAAATTAAACCATTTGCCAGCTGGGACTGAAAGAAGAGGCTGCTGAATCTCCAAAACCAGTTTAGGAAAAATTTCATACTAATACCAGACCAGACAATAACGTTAAAAGGTAACAGAAAGGATGTTATCAACCCTGTTATGTTCTGACCTGCTCTGAGCAGAGTAAAAGAGCTTGGTGTGTTACCTACACCTGTGTGTATAAGCACACCTCAGATGCCAATATCAGAGGAATGATATCCTCTTCCTTACCTTAGCTATCAACCACTTTCATACATACTAATTTTTCTTGAATGAGGTTCAAAACAAAGCATGACAGAGGAACGTATTATTCGAAGTGCCATTGAACAAGAAATTCAGGAACTGAAGATCAGTTCTTACTACACTCTAAGTAGGAAAGGAGGTGGGGAAAGACTTTTAATTTTGTTCACTTGTGGTTCATTCCGATAAAAGAAGATACACATGAAGGTGTCTGTTTCATCATCCAGTATCAGGAACCAGCATGGTTCAGGATAGAATTTAGGTATACACACAGCATAACTAAACTGGTCAAACATAAAACTACAGCGGAAAAACATCAAAACCTTCCGTGCCTGTGTCATAAAACCAAAAAATGGAATTCATTCTTACCTGTACTTCTATCTGAGTGGAAGGTGTTTGGTCTAAACAAAAGAAGACAGACAGAATGACTAAGCTGGAACAGAGAGTTCTGGCCACTGAATTTCACACTAAGGATACTTTATCAGTCTAACAAAACTGCAAGACTGGTAATTCCCTCTCTAACCTCATGGTATCACTGCTGCAGCATCTTATACTATTTTAGATACCTTGATAACTGCTTTTAGCACTTCACAGTACAGTCCCCACACCTGGATGCCTTCCCATCAGCACAGGTATCACACTGGATCTGTGATCAACTGGCCATCTACATACTCTCTCCACAAGCAGTAAGGCACCAGTGAAGGGTTCAGAGACAAAATATACAGAATATTATTGTAGAGTACCAAGCAAGATAATGCCACAAACATTTTTTTACGTCCGCTAATTCACTCAGGTAAAAGCCTGTGGATTTTTTGTGGATTCCACCTGGGCAGAAGGCAAGCAGGTGGGAAGAGCAGCAGAACTGCTTCCCACAGGGGCCACCCTGCTGCATAAAACCAATTCTGCCACCTCTTGCTTTGCATTAGAAGTATTTATTAGGCTACGTCCCTGTGACACATCCATTTATTTCAGCACTGTTCATTTAAATCAGTTCTAAACTACTGCCAAGAGCTATGAATTCTTTATGCTATATGCAGCCTTTCCAAAACCCATTTCCTAGCTTACCTTGATGGGGGCACATATTTTGGTCCTTGCACCATGTCATCTTTATAAGTAAATGAAACAACAGCATAAGGACAAACATGTCTTGGTCTTCGCCTGATCTCATCAAACCCGTATTCATAAAAGTAGTACTGGGAAAAAGAAGTGACACAATGTCAAATCAGAAGCCTGGAGCAACAGTCAGTTTCTTTAAAAGCTGGTATTTAAAACAAAGAAGCTTTTGAATGATCCTCTTGTATGTACTACAAAATACAATCAATTAGGGTAGTTTCTCCCTCCTTTATCAATGACTTAGATGCAGACACTACCTTCAGGAGTAAATCAAGAATGAGAAAATAATTTTGCAACATTTACTTGAAAGTGTATTCTTGGTGAGAGAAGGGACAACTATCAAAAATAACACAAAATTCAGAGGAAAGTAAATATTGCAATGAGTTTTGGAGTCTATCCTTAGTTCAGTCACAAAATTCTAATGTAAAACATTAATTAAGGCAAGTTTGTAATGAGGAATGAAAAAATACATTCGTTTTTTAGCCATCTGCTTCAGTATCCGGCCCAGTGATTTACAAAAGACAAAAGAAGAGAGTGCTTTCAAGTAAGGATCCTGAAATCTACAGACTTGGTGGAATTATCTGACTGCAACAGATTACTGCAGTAAGAGATAGAACACCTGGAGGAACATACATGCTTGGAATTTATTTCATTCTCTCCTCCCCCATCATCTCCAAACCTGAGAATCTGGAAAGGGGAATAAGGGAAAAAAAAAAAAAAAAAAAAAAAAAGAAAAAAAAAAACTATTTTTTC
>VZRS01013135.1:26137-37343 GCA_013398055.1 Ifrita kowaldi | reverse complement strand
AAAAAAAAAAAAAACCCACAAAAGAAAGAAAAATACTATTCTTTCCTAGCCAACATTTTCCCTTTTAGGAGTCTCACTTAACGACCACAAACCAGTTGTACTTTTACACTTCAAACTCCTCACATTATGTCCTCTCTTCCAGCCTCCATTCCAGTCCCATGTACATTCCCCAGTTACTTCCTATTCCACCTCCACCCTAATCTGAAGGAGATCTTTGCCTGAGGTTCAGGAACCCACAATGGGAACAGGAGAGGCTGCCATGCTGTTCTGTGATTTCTAATCCAGGCACCAGTGGGCTGTTCACACACCCAGCTGCAGCTTCACAGGGAAGCTCAGGGTTTGTTGTACTTCAGTGATTCCCTCTCCATTGTTTATGAAGTCTTTATGTAAGGAGGTAACACAGTCTCAGCTTTACCTGAGTAAGTTCATAGGCTCGGTAAGCCAACAAGGAGGTGACTTTATTTGCATTCTTTGAAACATGACACTCGTGCTTTGGGGTGGGATCCAACACACTCTTGACAGTTGATTCCATTGCTTTCATACCAATGTGGTCATATATGCTTTTCATTTTTCCCTGTAATAAAGCAGAAGAATTTTAAGCATGAGCTTTTTGCTGGACACTGGCAAATTGCTTCAAGTATCAAAGAAAGTAAGAGCAGAGAAAATAAAACAGGCCATCAAGAAAGCCACTTGCAGAAGCATATTATTTTCATACTTTCAAAGAAAACAATAAATTTTCGCCTTTTATAACAATTTATTATGTTTTAAGCTTAATATCAACACTGGATTTTAAATCTAGTAGAGTTTCCCTATAAGCAGCTGATTGTGCAAATTAAAAGTTAGGTTAAAACCACCTGTGTGTTATCAGCAAGCAATGTAATCTTTCAAGAAGAGCAAGATAAAATTACCTTTATTATTTTAAAAACAATCACATCTCCAGTTGCTCCAGATTCTAGAGGATTAGGCTGCAATAAATCAGCATACTTGGAGATATATACACCTGCGAAGAGCATAAAAATAAACCAAATACATTATGCTGAATGTTAAAATATTATTAGGGGTTTAAAAAGCATTATATGGGATTGAAGCTCAATATACACAGAAGAATAAAGATACAATTGACACTCAAGTGCAAAGGTAAAATAATTTTGTGCTTTTCAGTACTTAATTATTTCACAGACTTTAAGGCCTCAAACACACACTTTCATTTGTTGGTCTGGCTGACTACCTCACATCAAAGAACTATAACTGAATTCAGATACTCTGAAAAGCATCAGTTTTGCTTAGGTTCCTCTCATTCCCAGTCTGTATTTAACTGCTTTAGCAAATTGCTCCAGACCCTCTACCAGCTAAACCAGTAAAAAATCAAATGCTCATAAAGCTTTGTTCTTCTCCACCTCGAACCTATTCTGCTTTCAATATTCACATCACCTCTGTATCATGTATCATGTTCCTCTTACACAGGATGACAAAATTAGTTCCTAATTTTCTATTTGAAAAGTTTTCCAAAAGGAACTTACTGTCTTGCACTCTCAAAACTCTTTAACACCTTGTGACTCTTGTAAGTCCCCAATCTATCTACGCTCTTCTTGGATTTGTGGATTCAAGAATTCTAGTTCTATCTACATCAAAACTGAGCTGAGCTACTGTGTCCATGAGGTATTTCTGAATGTACACACCTACAAACAAACACAGAGGCAGCCAGCCACACACTGCATGAGCTCTTTGCTCCCCAGGTTTACTGGGAAGACATGGTACATTGGTTTGACTAAAGCCAAAATGAGAATTAGGTGTTCCCTCTGGGAAGGGAATTTAACTGAACTACTGAAAAACAGAGCTATGAAATAACGTTCCGATGTCTATTTCCTTTGCAAAAAACATCTTGCTGTGATATTGCTGCAGTCAGTGATAGAAAAAGGACTGGAAGTTCACACAACTGCATCACATTATTTACCAACTGCTACTGAATAACACCAGCACTTATAATGAAAAGATAGTTACCCATGGAAGGGCTGCCGAGAATTGTGATTTTGGAGTGGCCAACCTGCAGCCCCTTTTCACATATGCTCTGGATCTAAAGAGAACAGACAGGTTTTTAAAGCAAGTCTATTACGAAAGCCAGGATATGAACAGAACAAACAGTGAGAAATGACAATTACAAAATTTAAATTGAGATTTAAACAAAACTCCAACCCTTACAAACAGGGGCAAGAGTAGTCTGAATTCTCTATAAAACTGTTAAACTGTGGAAGTCGAACTGTGATATGGAGCAGCTACACAGACTCACCTGTACCTTAAAAAACAACAGCCTCCCTATAACTTAAACACTGTTTATGAACATTACTTGCTTTTAATGCAGAAAATTTTAATATTTAAAACAGAAGCATACCTGCCAAATGATTGCATGCTTAAGAAATCCTGGCTTAAAATAGTAGACAAAGAACAGAAACTCCCTTTCCATCACTTTTATTAGAAGTATATGATCAAAGAAGAGACAGAGAGGACAATGTCCATTGTCTAATATTACAGGTTACCTTTTATGCAAAAAACCAGAACAAACACCAAAGCCCAAATGCAATGAAAACACAAAATATTCCTCCTCAATTAAAAAAAAAAACCCAAACACAAACCCAATAAAAACTCACATGCCATCCAGAAAATCTATCCTTTTATTTATAAAACAGAGCCTAAACCAGAGAAGATATGGAGACATGTAAATGGAGTACCTTAAACAGCAGGGAACAGAGGATTTAAATGGTGACGTATTAGATCCCTTTCCCATCTTTCTACACCTTCCAATCCTGAATTTTGCAAAAGTAGCTTTTGCAAAAAAGATTGTGTCAATAAAAACACACTGAAAAAAACCAAAGCCCTAAAACCTCTGTATTGCTAAAGAAAGCATTTCCCCTGCAGAGCTTTGTTGCTCACCTGGCACCGATCCACCATGAGGAATGCGTAGCTTTCCGAGAGCTCCTTCTCCATGCGCCCATCGAATTTCAGCTCTCTGCGTTTTTCTGTGAACTGTTCACACAGAAAGTTCTTAACTCAGGCACACACATTACTGCTGGCACAGTCAAGAGTCAATGTTTTATAGCCCCATCTATGTAAGCAGATCCAAGTGTACAAAAATAATCAAAAGATAATCCAAATGAAATTACTGTATGCTACAATTACATTTCAAAAACGTTATACCTGTTGGGAAATTTAATCACCTTAATCTGCCCAAGTATTTGTTTTTTTTAAGAAAAAGACACTCTTCAAACAAACCTGTGCAGTAACATCTTTGTTTGATTTTTGTAGCAGAACTGGATAGAATCATCCAGCCCAACGCCTTCCATACCATCTTTTAACTCCAGAAATAAGACTTTTTCTCTTTTTAGGAGACAGATCTCTTACACTGTGCATGTACTTTTGCACATGCACCTCGCTGCTACTGAGGTGGTTTTCACCAGTATCTCTCAGCTGTAACCATGAATAATTAATGTAACAGTAGCAGACAATGCTTCAGTTTACTTTATAACGTCAAGACTATAATCACAGCGAACAAATTATATATTCAATTACTTCATACGTGGAACTTTTTGGCACTGGGAATGAAAATTTCATTTCAGAGGGATGAGAGCAAGCCAAGGCTGGATTTAAGAGACACCACATAAGGCACAACAGAAGGGCTTCAACCAAGGTGCTCCACTTACTAGTTCAGTAATCAACTTTAGTTAAAGTACTTCTTGGAAAACAACAAAACTACAGAGACTATGGAAACTTATATCAGACATGTATTTTAATTTTAATTTTCACGGGAAACATCAGCCTTGCAAAGAAGACATTAAAACATCTTTCCAGGTTATTCAAATACATAAAAATTAAGAAACTTTTTGAAAGCTAAAAATACATAGAATTACGTGGTGCCAAATACAATTTTTCTTTTAGTCTCTTTGGAGTATCTGGCAGATAAGAGTTTACAATTATGCAGTAATAAACCTGCCTGAAAAATACCTGTTTGCATTTCTGGGGATGTGAGTTTCAATTAAGTACCAACCACATAACTGAAAATAATCCCCAGGTCTCTGCCTCTAGACTGAGAAGAAGCACTGTCATTTGACTGGTACCTTACTGAGAAGCAGAAGCCACAAATATACTCACTTCCTTTTCCAACAGTTCACTATGAACTAAGCTGGCTCTCTTGTATTTAAAATTGGACACTGAACTTTGATCCAAGTAGGAAGAATGCAGGATCTTTAAAATATCCTCAAATTCTCGAGAACCTGGAAGTACTGGCTGAAAGAGTGCTATAAAAGAGAAAAAAATAAAATAATTAGCACCAATATCCATGTGAAAACATCCAAAATTTTCTAGTTCACTGACAGTTTATGCATGAAGACAAATGGTTTGTGATTCAATTTCAAATACAAAACACCTAAAATTCTTCAAAAATATAAACTTTAGAAAGTTTATCTTAAAATTTCCTAGAAAGATAGCACCTTACAAAAAATCACATTTATGTTTTTTTTAATATTACTCTTGAGCAGCTACTAGTTCTCAAAAGTTTGTAAGGCAAGCACCTCAAGTTCATATTTACCCCTTGAAAAACATCTAATATGTTCTGCAAAACACTGTAATTAAACTTTCAGTACTGTAATTAACTAATTAACTCTTTTAAATTAAGAAGCAGGAACAAATTGTTCTAATAAAAACCTCAACAAGAGTTTCATAGCTTGGCCTCGTTTCAGAACTATAACGGGGTTTTGTGTTTGTTTGCTTATAGCAATTAAGCTAAATATGAAGAAATCCACTAGTGTTTAAAGAAGACAAATAGGCTCTTATTATTTAAAAACCCCCACTGCCTGTGTTCATGCTTGATGATGTTATCCCCTAAAAGGAAAACCCTTCATGTGCTGTTGTACAAATTCCCTCCTGGGCAAACCTTCCCCAAAGGGAAGCATTCATGTCTCCGAGCTTCTTATCTGTGTTTGGGTGCCAAGGTGACAAACAGATCAGAGGAGCAACTCCAGAGGGAGCCAGCAGAGAGTGGCAGTGCAGATTTTAGGGGTAGTGGCCAGGAAAATAACATTTCTGTGGGGACTGAACTAACACAACACAAAAAGTGTTTTTTCTCCTCAGAATAACTTCCAAAGACACAAACCAAAAGTGCAGGACTTTTCCTGTAGTTACAACAGTTAGGAAGAACAACAATAGTACTAGTCTCACAAAAAAAAATCCAATCTACCGTTATTCTAACAACAAATTAAATTTAATTACATCTTCAGAGTACATTCTCCAATTTCATTAAATAATATGGCAGTAGACTTAGACAGCAATCTTTCTCTCATTTGCAGAAAAGATTTACTGCATAAGCCTCAATATAAAACAAATGTTCCTAATGAAAACTGAACTGTTCTGTGTTATTTAGTAAGAGCTGCACACTTCAGAACGCAACACCACATCTGCAAACTGAACTCAAGCAATGATTCCAACACCAGCAACAATGAGCAAGTGATTTTTGAAGAGCGGAAGTTATGAAAGTGATTTAGAAACCGTATTTTATGCAACATCCTTTTTAGTAACTACGCCTACATTCTTGAAAAGCTGACAGCAACATGGGAGGAGACAGAATTGAGAGTGAATGGAATTCTCAACTTAGTATTACTGGGACTGAATGCTCTTCTACTGAAGAGAGAAACACTTCTTAAGAGAATAGAAAACAAGCCTGCTGCAGGGGGACATGCCCTGGGAAAGCACGCCCTGTTCCACCCCAGCCCCCAACACCTCTTGGGTACTACAACACCAAGGTTTAATAACTCGCTGTCAGAAACATTTGGGGTTCATATGCTGCCAGCTCCTCAAAAAGGACCAGTTAAGGCAGAGGTTATCCATGCCAGCTGCTTGACCGAATTTCCTGTTTTCTTACCAGTGCTCACTGTACCTTACCCCTTCTCCCTCCTTCCCCCAGGACACATGCTCAGTAAAAATCAGCCTCTCACTTCCACCTGGAGCCTAAACAAGTGGAAAGCACTGCAGGGTGAGCTAGAGCGAGCCACCACAAACCACACACAATGTCTCACCTACTTTCCCAGATGCAGATCTAGGAAGAGGCACATTATTACACGAATTAAGATCCTGACACACGTGCAAATATTGTCATCCATGTTCCTATTTGTGTTTAAACATCTCCAGCTTTGTGGAAAGCTCTGAGGCATGAGCTGAGACAGACTTGCCCAAAACCAGCAAGTCTCCCTATCCTCCTGCTAGGGAGAACCTGCATAAATTACTACACACTTAGTTCTCAACACATTTAAGGAAAAGCCCTACCTAAGTCCTTTAATTATGGAATACAGAAAGTCAGAATTTTTTTTTAAGGTTGTTGCAGTTTTTTTCTTCCAGTACGTGAGGCACTGCAGACTTCCACGTTCTAAATCAACACATGAAACACTACCCCGGTGAGGTGAGTAGCCAGGCAATACTTTTCAGTTTGTTACTTCAGCTGTGGTGTTCAAGGACAGCGATGGTCTAAAACGTTCATGTCACCATAGGAGAGCCTGTACCTCACTTCAAGGAAGGAGATCAGAAACAAGCCAAAACTAAAATAAAACCAGGAAGTACTAAACTAGACCTTGCACAGCAGTCACCAAAGTGTGCCCCCAGGCAAACCACGAAATTACTGAGCTCATCTCCAGTCCTACATCACTTCAAAGACCAGTAGTGTGCACATTCGTATCTTCCAGGCTAGCTGTACAAAGCTGGTGGGGGTATGCTGCACCTTTACTGACCTGTGTTAATTAAGCTGTAATTAAAATAAGGACTAACCTGCAGCATCTTTATAACATAAATTAATTGTTGTAAGGTTTGCTGGCTTGTTCTGCATAGGTAAAAATAAGTAAATAAATACTGGGTTTGTTCAGCTTCTACCCAGGGCATTGGAACATATGTCATTATTTTTAGGTGGAAATTGAATTTAGCTAGTAAGTACTACTCAAGGGACAGGGACTGCACATTTGGATGTATGTCATGCCTGAGAGGCTCTACTTTTCTTTCACAGCTGTCTGATGTTTCAACTTCAGAAAAGTGAGATTGGAGTCAGTGGGTTTGGTAGCTTTAAGTCAGAATGTGAAGACAGAGCCATCCCCCTTGAGAAATCCTGAACAAACTTTTAAGTGAAGATAAGGACAGGACTGATTTTCTTATCAGCTAACTTGGCAGAATGCTAGCACTCTTCACACAGAAGTGCTCCTGCGACAAAAGCTCCATTGAGAAGCACCCTTTTAAGTCTTCATTTTTTTCAGTCTTCATTTTTTAAGACTCTGACCAAAAATCTGTGGTATTAACGAACCGTAACATTTTTACCTTTATGACTTTTTCAGCAGAAATGCCTTTTGCTCTCCAAAGGCCTAAACAGTTACCAAGTTCAAGGACTGACAGAGTTCCCCACCTAGAAATATCACATAGCAAATAGAAGATGCACACCTCTACCAAAGAAAAGGAAAATCAGAAGACAAAAGACAAGGCAAAAAGATGAAGCAGAAAACGGACAACCTGGACCTTCGTGCACGCACTGTGGAGAGTTTCATGGATAAAAGCAAGACCTTTTTCCCCCATTCAGCCTGAGAAACAGTAGTCATTTGCTACTTTGATAGACTCCAGAAATAAACACCCAGCTTTAATCAACAAGCAACCCCTTAAAGGCACCGACTGCAATATCAGCATCATTTGTGGAATTATCTCTTGGTGAGGGGATCACTCATACAGTTCAGCAAATTAGAAGTGCTCTTACAGTGCTTTAGCCTTAAAATTTGCTTTTCTAATCCTATCAAGGATCTCTCAAGTTTCAAGTAAACTTGCAAACCCCTGAAGATCTGACAACTGAAGAGGCCAGGACAAGCCTGAAGACAAATGATAGATAAGCTGCTCAAGAGAGCATAACACCATTGCTAAACTCTATGTACCAAGAAAACAAACCTTCACAAGACTTCTAAGGAGAAACACAAATGCAGGCACACCTTAAAAAAATAACGTTGCAGCCAACCTTTCTTTCACTTGCTTCCTGAATTCCTATGCTAGGAAAAAGAATGAGGAAACCAGAAGCATTTTCTGTGCCAAATGATCACAGCTGTCTTTAAGAGGTATCATTCCTCTGGACGCTTTTCTACAGATTAACAAGGATTTCTGTTGACTTTCAGTCCCTACTTAAGTCTTCAGGAGGGCAGATAAATTCCAAAGAAGATAAATAACCAGCTAAAGCCTAAATTTTCTAGGATATTTCTCTTATATTTCTGCCGCTAAAGCCTAAATTTTCTCTTACATTTTTGCTTTCCAGGTTCAATTTTTAATCGCTTCACCACCAAAAATTGTTCCTGAAACACATTTTGGTGTCTAAAAAAACAAAAAACCCACCAAAAAAACCCCCTCCAAACAGACCCAAATCCTGTACACAATTTGTACATAGCAGCTAAGCCTTCACAATCAAGGCAGCAGGTATCTCTCAGGATGGTACGTCCAGGAAAGAAATGGTGGTTTAAAAACCAAAACAAGGTTAATTCCAAGGCAAGGAATGATGAAGGAAGCTTCCATGTGTATTGCTTCGTGCTGGGCTTTAGAATCAAGCCAAGAGAGCTCTTTTGAAAGGGACTGGTGACATTCAAGATTATTTAGCAATTTAAGATGTACTTAAGCGCTAGCAATAAGAATGCGTAAGCATGTGCCACTACAGCATCAGATGATCCATTCAGTGCTGATCTTCCGGTTCAGTTCCAGAACTGACTGAATTGCATCATTTTTCAAATGACAATACAAATCCCAATAGCAGTTTGGTTGTTCTCAAACTGCACGTTTGGCAGTACACAGTGTGAGACCAATGCTCAGCACCTGTAAGCCCACAAGCACCATGAGCTGAACGGAGCAGGGTCTGCTTTGAGGGCTTCGCAAGCTCTAAGTCATCAGAATGATTAAACTGTAGGCTGAGGGGGAAAAAAGGTGAGAATGGGTCAAACGACCTCGATATTAGCAAGTCAGTTATTGAAGTAAGGTAAGAATGGCTTCCTCTTCCACCCTAGAGGCCACAGAAGCCTGAAGTGTGAACTACACAACTTAAAACTTTTTGCACAGTACAGATGGCTCTGCACAGGCAAATGATGAATCAGATGACCTGAAAAGGTATTCTACAGGTTTTCATTCACATTGGAACCAAATGCTAAAGAGGAACTTCAAATATCGTTGGTTAAGTACTAAACATTTCTGAAACACATTTAAAGGTATTCACATGTAACCACACTTGGGTGTGACATACAAGACACTTCAGTTGCTCACGAGGCACCACGTTATATCCAGGTATTTTTCAGTCAGATGAATTATAAAAGCCTGTTTTTCTCCAAATCAACCCAGGTCTTTTTACAATGAATCTCTGCCAGACTTGCATCACCCCACGGCGGGGTGGCAATGGGAAAGAACGGAAAGACAACTGAGCCATTACTGCCAAAAGGAGTTATTCCATTACCGGAGAGAAAAGACTGGATAATGAAATAAACCTACCTTCATCTCTTCCTTACAGAAGAAAGTATTTCAAGAAGTTAAGATGTTACACTCTTCACTGAAGAACAAGAAGCCTATTCAAATAAGCTTTTTTATGATCTGGACTAAGTTACTGACTCCATATCGCAAAAGGGCAAGAACTGAGATAAGTTTCAGGGAGGAAATCAAACATGTCTTCGACTCCACTTAACAAAAATAAAGTTAAGCAGAAACCAATGGCGTCTTGTGAAAAGCAAGAAATACCACAGGCTTTTAGAGGAAGAGTTACTCAGAAACAAAAAAACCCCAAACCCTGGACACTTGGAAGCAGAGCGCTTCCACGGCGAGGCACAAAAATGTGGGATGCTCCCTTCCTCCCTGCAAAGAACTTTCACCAGATAAGAAGAGTCTTCTGCGTATCATCAATGAAGGACAACTCTGCTCAGTGTTTGTTTAGTCTGTCCTAACCAGGATTACACCGTTCTCCTGCAGGGAGGAGGTCGGGGGAAGAGAAAAGCGAACCATCTTCTCTGATGTCGGTGTCCCAAAGAACCATCTTCTCCACATGCGAGTGCACCTCCAGAAGCAGAGCCGAGATCAACTCAAGCCCACCCTGATCACATCCAGCTTCTCCTTTTAAAGCAAAGGTCTGAAATTCAAGCCGAGTTTTTGCTTTTTTTTTTTCATCCTTGTGACAAAATAAAAGTGAGAAAGAAAAGAGGAGGAGTAGGAAAAGAATGTAAAAGCCTGACACTATAATCGGCTCCCCAGCAGCCTCGCGAGTGCGAGCCAGCAGAGCCTCCTCCACACCGCAGGGTTTGCATGCAGCCGTGTGAGGTGTCTGAGAGCTGCCTGATGAATCGGATGGAGAAGGGAGCGAGGGAGAAAAGGGAGGGGAAGGGAAGGAACAACCTTTCTTTTCTCTGCTCTTCCTGGGGATCTGAAAGTTCTTCCTAACAGGCTGCTGGTCTTCTGGGGGCTTAGGCAGAGGGGGCGGCCCCCCGAGCACACCGCTGGGCGGCTGCTGCTGTTCATTTGCCGTCGAGATGCTGCTCCTGCGCTGGCTGCTGCTGATGCTGAGGTTTGTGGGGACCTTGTCCTCTGCAGCAGCAGCGGCCACCAGCAGCGCCTCCCCAGCGCTACCGCTCTCAGAGCGTCCGCCATTTTGTGTGGTGTCCTCAGCGGCTCCTGCTCTGTTACTCTCCACTCCGAGGACGCCCNCGCCGCCCTCGCGCCAAGCGGCGGCGCCTCCTTCGGGGCGGGAGCGCGGGGGCGGCGGGGCCCGAGCGCTGCCCTGAGGGGACACGGCGCTCCCGGGCAGGCTGCAGCCGGCACAAGGCTCCTGCCCCGCAGCTGGGGCACGACGGGGACGGGGACGGGCTCCCCCCGCAGCGAACTCTCCCCTCCCTTGGGCAGGAACCTGCCGTGGCATTTCGGGCCCAGGAACGCCCCGGCTCCAGGGCTGGCACAGCCGTGTGTGCGAACTCCCAACGCAAACTACATGTTCACTGCACTGAGTGCCAGCGCGTACTTCTTACTCTCAGATTCAAGGGGTTTTTTCTAAGACTTTGGACAAAATTACAACATTTCATCTCTGAAGAATAAAAATACATTATCATGGTTATGAAGCGCAGGCAGAAAAAAAAAAAAAACAATATTTACTTCAGCAGGATTCTTTCATAGTCTTATAATGAGTTCAAACAGC
>VZRS01013135.1:0-24530 GCA_013398055.1 Ifrita kowaldi | reverse complement strand
CCGGCTCCAGGGCTGGCACAGCCGTGTGTGCGAACTCCCAACGCAAACTACATGTTCACTGCACTGAGTGCCAGCGCGTACTTCTTACTCTCAGATTCAAGGGGTTTTTTCTAAGACTTTGGACAAAATTACAACATTTCATCTCTGAAGAATAAAAATACATTATCATGGTTATGAAGCGCAGGCAGAAAAAAAAAACCAATATTTACTTCAGCAGGATTCTTTCATAGTCTTATAATGAGTTCAAACAGCACTAAATAACCTATATTGGAGGCCAGAAGGTTAGTATTTATTGTCCCTGTAAGGCTCACAACTTCTGGTGCAAGAGGGATGTGAAAATGTGAAAGCCAAAGCAAAGACCTGTTGGCAGCTCCCAGGAATGCACCGGAGGGAACACTGCCTGCTGAAAATAACCATTCTTGCCTTGTATTTGCATAGGAAATGCAAGTACCAGATTTTAGTTTTACAAGGAACTAGCAAAACATTAAAAGCCCATCATTTGTTTTCTTTGTTAAAAGTATACTAATGCTATAGTTGTTGAACAAATGCATATACTCATTATCTACTTACACCAATTACCTTCAATCCCCATAACTCTAGCTATTATATGTCACCTCAAAAGCAGCCACTGACCTTAAAAATAGGAAGTTTTCTTGCTTGCAAGGTGTGCAAGGAACAGATATTTTCATCTGGCCCTTTTATTTTATTAATATCTTTTTAGATTAGCTGTAAATCAGAAAATATAAATAACCTATCACCCCACAAATGGCCTGCTGCTAGTGGTAGTCTCCAGGGTGTTAAAAGAAGATAAGCTAATAATTATTATTAGTTCTTAGAAGTGTTTGGGGACCCAGCAAGTTTGAACAGGGTAATTAGTATCTGTAACTATAATTTACATAAATTACAGAAACATAACACCCAATATTTATCTAACTGCAGAAACATGGTGTTCCATTATCTAGAGGTAATAAACCCCACAAATGCAGTGTTCATCCTATGGATAAATTAACACTATCTCCTGAGAATGTGATGTCCTTCCATAAGTGAGGATTCAGTGCTGGTAAAGAGAGTATTACAGATGTGTTGATATATCATTGAAATAATTTTGTTGTGCTTTACCTTGAAATAGAATTTACCTGGAAATAGAATTTCCATATACAAGAAAAAAATGGAAATACCAATCTGGTCCTACTTAAGGCTGTGTTGATCCATTATACATCTCCAAACATGTCAAGCTGCTTTATCAGTTTTGAATTTGCAAAGCTGTTAAAATCAGGTGGGGATGATTTCAGGCTGTGGATGTCTTCAGTACACAACGAGTTCAGTCGATTGGTGTTTGGACCAAAGTCTGAAGTCCTGCTTATTTACCAAGCAACACACGAAGTTTTCTTAATTTATCACTAGCTTTAACAAGATACATCTTTGCAGTTGTACAGGATTATTTTTATGTATTAATTAACCTAAGTCTGGGAGAGATCATCACAAAAATTACCAGGTACTAACTGAGAAATGCTCCAGCAATTCCAGATCACTGCACCACACCGTGCATCTTAAATCCCAACAGATATCAAACAGGTACCAAGAATCCCAGTTCACAAAACAAAGGTTCGACGAAAAACCACCATAGGAAGAGATTACTTGAATACTCTGAAGTAAAAAGAGGTTACAAAATCTGTCACCTTGTTCTCTCTCCAGTTTCTGGTTTCTGTGGTTTTTGGTACTTGCCAAGCATTCAACCATGACTCCCAGGCTTGCACCAAGTGGTTTCCCACCCCAGTACAAAGCAGCTGCAGATCCCTTTCATTCTGAAATCAGATTATTTTAATACATTAATAATACAGATTTAGATCAGATTAAGAGCCACAAAATAAGACACAAGGGATGGTTGTATGCTCAAGGAGCAAACTTGGGTGCTTCCTCCAGACATTACTTCAGTATTCTTTTATGAAAGCAAATTTAGAAATTTGAAAATTAAATTAGAATTTTGAAAATAATCAATATGAGTATATTGTTACAATTTAATTTAAATAACCATAAATTACTATTTTACTTTCCATTATTACTCTAATGATGCAAAACACATCTAATTTCTTCAAAAGCTTAACAGCTAATTTTGTGCTAAATTTCAGGTGCCAGGAGATCAAAGATAGGAGAACTGTATCATTAATCTTTCTTCCTAGACCATGCAAAGAGAAGAACCTTTGGAAAACTCAGAAATAAAACCTAATTTTCACACTTGGAAAGACCTTTAGTATCATTTACCAGCCATGGAGAAAACATGCCTACGATATGAAAAGGTGAGACAAAATAGGGCAGTAGTCTTGACCTGGCTCTGTAAAACCAGGAATTAGCAGCAGAAATTCACTTAATACTTTTTTTTTCCTAGCAAATATGTGATCCTCAGGTAAAAGATTGAAAATATCTACTTGTATTTTTAAAATACTTGCATTTTATAATTAATATATTTAATATCTTAAAAATATTTAAAATTCAATGTAATCAAATCAGCTGTGAAACTACACCATTATTTCCAAGAGATGGCAGCACCAACCTGCAGAACACATCACAGTATTTTAAAATCAGTATTCATGAATAAACATGAAATATGGAAGAGCTGCCCATTCTGCATCTGATACCCCCTTTTAAAAGGGAACAAATCTTCAGTATATGTGGAAGTTGGTCTCAGACTCTGTTAGATCCTGGGAATCAAGATTTGTCTGTTAAGTGCCAGGCACCATAAAACATTTTTATCAAAGAGTGCAATCCATTAAACTGCTATCTGAAAATTCTGATATAGCTTTCAAATTCTAGAAATTCTGTGTAACTCCAAGCAACCTGGTTCCCACTGTCACAGAAGCATTCCTAAGGCAGAAGCCCTGGTTCAGGTGGGTCATGCTAAATAGGAGAATTACTTTTTCTGCCCTGCAATTTTGGCCCTATCTTTAACCAGATTCTGGCTACTGATTCTTGGTACTGAGCTTCACAGATCTCAAACTTACTGTTCCTGGTGTCTCCTTACAGACCTTCTGTTCCTGATCACCATCCTGGCTTTGTTCTTTTCAGTGCTGCAGAGCAAATCTAGGGAAACAAAGATCACAGCCAGTTCAGTTTTGGGTTGTAGTCTCAGAGGACCCACGCAGTTCAGAGTCCCAAGGCCATTCTCTTTGCTCACCTTTCTTTCTCAGTGAAGACAATCTCTGCTTTTTCCTGTATTGCTTCTGGTCTGTCAGGTCTTTCATAAGCTACAGCTACACTGACTGTTCCCATCAGGAGCAGAAGAGCAAACAGGTTGCTGAGATTTGCCACAAAGGGATGGATCTGCCACCTCAGATCTCCTGCTCTTGAGAGCAGGAAACCTCGTCACACACCCTTCTCCCAGAGTGTGAGATCCAGAGTGCTCATACCTCAGATTTAGATGAGTGTCTGCATCCCTCTCCTCATTTTGCCATCTCCTCCGTGGTCATCCTGGAAGCACCGCAGGCTTTTCACTGCCTCTTGCCTCTTCACTGCTGCGACCTCTCAGACTCCCCTCTGGACATCAGGATTACTGACTGTGACAATCACTTGAACATATTTATGTATATCACTCTTCCTCTTTACTTCACACTCATAATTTCACATTTTACCCATCATTTTTGGTACATTTTATTGTCCAAGCCCATCCCACCCCTCCACCACCAGCACTCTCCTGCCACAATCAAAAGTCATCCTTTCAAAAGCAGTGACATTTTAAAAGTGCTAGAACTAGAACAAGCTTACCAAAATCCAGCATGATATCAGTATTCTTAAACTGGGAAGCTTAATTCTTGGCATGATTTGAAGAGAAAAACCCAACATCATTAGGATTTATCAGATCAATCAGTAGGTAAGTGCATGTCGACTACACAGCACAACCAAAACACTTGCACTCCAGAATGCTGAACAGTGAGTGGGTGGCTAAATTATAGTAAACAAATGTAAATTAATCTTCTGAGGTCTCCTGGCTGGTTGGTGGCTTTTGCATACCCCAAAATTAATCATCTCAATTGTGACCCACAAGGAATCATGAGGGAGAAACTGATGACAGGATGCTAAATTTTTTGTTCCACCTACTTACTAAATTAATTATGCCATACAAAACTTTGGGGGATGTGGTGAATTGAGTGCAGTGACTTGTTTCTGTTACTACTGTGCATTTAGCAAATTAGATCCAAATATGTACCACTTTATGAGAAACAAAATACAAGCTTTGGTCACTTACGTTAAAGCCTCACTGCGTGTACCACTGAAATCTTTTTGTAGCCTTCTTGCACAACCAACCAAACAAAAAAAAATCAAAATGGTTTAATGTAATTTATTTAAAATGCTTCCAGAAAAGTTTAAGGCTATTATTTAAAAAAAAAAAAAAGTCAATACACACATTCATTCTTTCTTCTCTATCTGAACATTTTACATGCTTTTTGCTCTTTTTCAACATTTTTGCCAAACAACTTCCCTATGCCTTTTCTTTTGCAAATTTTTCCTTTCTCTCATCTTCACTGGTATACTCATTCAGCTCTAAAAATGAAGCAGTTGAAATAAATTACAAAGCCTGAAACAGAAAAGAAATTGATTTTTTTTAAAAACTATAAATACAGAAATATGTTCTATAGGGTAAAAATGCCATTTTTTTTAAAAAATAAAAATACCTTGTTTTATATTGTTTATCATCTTGTCACACTGATTTCTGTAATGCATATCAGCATATATATATGTAAGATACTTGGTAAATTTTCTGTAAACTTGTAGAACACAAGAAAAATATTTTTGGCAATAACTTAGCAGTTTTTCTACTTTTGTTGTTACAAGTACTCTGCAAGGTTATCTTGTGTAATACCAAGAATCATTTAAAATTTGTAATATATCATTTTCATATCTTGCCATACAGCACTGGCATTATTTCTTATAGTAAGAAATAAAGTATTACCCAGGGATTCCTGAAAAATAACAGGATGTTCAACTACATGTTTTAGACTGCATTTAAGTGACTCATCTGCTTCTCATCATAATAAGTAGGTTAAATCAGCCACCAGAAAACACAGTAACATTTCCAATTACAGTACAAAATTAAATGCAACAAAAACTTTTAAAACAAAATTTGAGGAAAGTAAAAAGGATGTAATACATCCTAAAGGAAAAACAATTCCCTTTTTGTTTAAACTCTCTCTACATAATCCCATAGGGTATTTGTAGAGCACCATTTATATAAAATCATCACTTAGTTTTAAAAACCAACTACATGTAATTGTAAACACACATTTACAGAAAATTAAATGTTTTAACATTAGTGGTGCTTAAAACCAACAGTGGAGGTCAGTGGAGTGCAAAATGCTGAAGAGGGCCTATTCACAAGCAAAAGCTCCTTTCCATTCTTACTCTGTTTGGGATAATATATATATATGGCACTGAAAGCAAACTACCGGCTTATTTACAAACATCCAGTATTCTCAGCATTTCATTTAATTCAGTGCTGGCTGCAGAGGTTTGGTTGTGGCATTTTTTTGTTGATTATTTTTAGCATTACATGCTTTGACAAATAAACCGTCTCACTATGGTGACCATTTGAAATATCCAGATTTGAAAAAGTTTGGTTGCTGGATCTTAGGACAGTGCTTCATTTTGAAAAATAAATTCCTAAAGAGTCCCTGGTTCCATGGCCCACTGTTATAATTCTTATTGATTTAATACCACAGGAGTTTGGATAGGGTATTGCAAGATAGTTTTCTTTTTTTGTTCCAAGAAACTACTTTTTCTTTCCATGCCTTTAAGAAAACTTATTATCTTGATACCCATCCTGAAATTCCAGATTAAGTCCATATCTTCAGCTGCCCCTTTAAAGGGCAAATAAAGTACTTAAAAATTAGGAAAAGGTTATTTATGTAATGCATATATAAACAGTAGTTTAGAGATTCTGTTGACAGCAGGACATTGAGAATAACTGGTCAAGTACCTCTTTCATCCACCTTGGGTGTTTACGGAATATAATCACAGGACATGAGTTGCAAGAGATTCCAGCTTGTACAGATGGGCAGTTACAGTACAACACTCACAGGTACAAATACAAGGACTGCATTGACATTGTCACAAAAAGTATTCTAAAAGTGCTTCTCCGAATGGTTCCATGTATGGAATGCAAATACTGTACAGGTAAGAGACAGATTTTCTTCCACGAACTGTAGGTTTTTGTCAAACATTGGTTTCTATCTGCTTGTCGCTCTCACAAGAGTTCGTCTGCTCCATGCGCTCGCAGTCGGCGCTGAGCTCGCTGGTGTCCATGCTGCAGTCTGACTCACAGTCCGACTGCTCCATCTGCTCCAGGGCGGCCTCTCCCTGGGGCGCTCTGCGTCCACTGGCTGCCACAGGGAAATGTGCTTCCAGCCCGCCAGCCTTGCCTGCACACGCAGCCTTCTCCTTGGCCTGGCGGATGCAGTTCAGCCACTGCTGCTTGTTGAAGGAGTCATTGGCTTGGAGAGAGTGAGTCTGGCTTTGGGGTCCATTTTTGAAGCTGACTCTAAAGAAGTTTTTGACTGAAAGAAAAAATACATATCAAACCCCTGAATGCTTTGGCTGAATGGATTTTATAATCAAAGAGTATATTTAAGTAACAGAATCTGCACAATCTTTGCCTTAAGGTCAGACAAGACCATGTCAGACCAAAGAGAAGAGTCTGGGTATCTCCTTGTTTCTGGAGAAGACCACAGAACACCACACAGTTCTAGTAACTTCATATTGCTGGATTAAATAATTTTGGTTCTGCCACACATGAGCTATCCGTAAAGCTTAAAGTGAATAAGCAAGATGAAGGCTTCTCCCACACTTTAATGCTGCTTCTCCTACTTCTCTGCAAAGCAGATTTCCAGAACCTTCACTGAATACAGTGTCCTTGTGCCAGCCAAAGACTCCTCTCTTCCATTTACTTCACTAATGCAGTGGATACACACAAAAAGCCCTTGAAGTTTTGACCAGATGAGATTTAAAGGGCCCTTGTAATAGAAGAAGCATCTTCATAATATTAACTGGAAGGACATTAACATGAATAGCTGCAGTCTTGACCCTGAGTTCTACAGTATCTGCCAGCTTAAAAGAGTTATGGAATAGCAATCAGCGTCTCCAGTACAAGGAAAGGCAAAACAGCTGAAGCTCAAGATTTCAAAATACACTTGCTTATAACTTTGCAGTTTTGCCACTACAGTCTGTATGTTATCCCCTTCTCAATTCAGTAGTACAGGAGCAGGTGTGTGGAGAAATTCTATTACTAATATAGTGAGCTTTGAGAAAGAACTGAAAAGAAACAACTTAGATCATAATAAACCAGTTTGAAACAAAAACCAAGATGTTGGACGGAGATAATCTTAGAGAAAACATTCTGATGTCACATTGGCAGGTATCTAAAGGTTATGCTGACCCTACATGAGCAAATACAAAAAGCTGTGTTCATACTTCTCTCATTGTTGCTGAATGCTCCACGAAGGGATCCGCCCAGGCGCACCTCTCCGTCCTGCAGGTCCTCCAGCAGCAGCTCCCTGACGGGGATCGGCTGCCGGTACAGCTGGTAGCAGAGCTGCTCATTGTGGGTCACGGCTCGAGTGATCACCAGCACCTCTTCAAAGAGGAAGACATGCAGTTTCTGTTCGAAGATTAATAGAAAACACAGCGTTATTCCTTTCTTGAAACATCATTAAAACAAATGGAACAAATAAAGTTCACCAGAAAGATAAAAATCGCCAGTTTCTTCCTCCTAATTTGGTATTGAACTGCCTGATCTTCACCAGGTGAACCAGGAAACAGCACCTGTTTCGTCTTTCCCTCTCAGCTGTGTGGTGTAACAGGACCCTTCCACTATACACATGAGCATGCGACATAGAAGCAGTTCCAGAGCTGAAAAAATGCACTGCTTGCTTTGTTGCTTTTTAAAATAAATTTTCCCTAAGTTTCATTTACTTCCATAAGTGTCATAAGTATCATACTTACATTAGTGTCAGTAATGAAAACAAGATCTTTTTTCATTGTTTGTCCATTAAAAAGTTCTATTAAACATTGTGGGGGGGGAAGGTGTGTGGAATCTGGGAAAGACTATGTTCTCTTCTACTAATATCATATCTCTTTTTTTCGTTTCTTTTTGTTTTCTTTTTAACTGAAAGCTCAGATTGCAAAACTTATCAATAGTGCAGTGTCCAAGAGACTGGAATTCAAAGTACCAAATTTCTCTGATCAATAAATTAACCTTCATCTCAACAAAGAATCAAATAAAGCATTTTTAATAACCACAGCCTTTGACAAATTTAAAATTTGTTGGTACATTTTGTGTGTTCTTTATAGACATTAATATCACATCTCTGAGACCAGAAATTTGTGGGTTTTTTCCTGCAAGTATTGAAATTGATAAGATTTACAATTTATCCAGGAAACTGTTAGGCTCCATAAGAGACAGAGATACATATAATCTTATTATCTCTCCCTATACAGATACTACTAACTACTACTACTAACTACTAACAAAAAAGATGAGTGTTATGTATAATAATTAATATTTATCAACTTCCTACATATTAGAGAGTGATGTTTCTCTATGTGTGCTCACAGCCCTTTTAGCTGTCATGCAAAATGAGGGTATCTTTAAAAGTTATTTATGACAAAACATTTATTCCTTACCACTCCCCTGTTGTTCTTCAGTTCCCCATGACAACACACAGCACGTGAATTATCAATCAATGAATCCCTTTGGCCTTCTTCAAGATAAATAAGTCTCTCTTTGTAATACTGGCATTCAGATTCACCAGTCTTTATATTAATTTCAGCCACAATGCCCTGAATTATATTTATCTGCAGAAACACAACGAAAACACATGAATTTTAATTACACGGTCCAATATTCAGCTGTTCATATAAGTATTTGCATTTTCATATTCTATGTAGTGTCCCTAAATTCACTAATAAGCTAAAACTGCTATAATCTCCTAAAAAACCCCAAACCCAACAGTAACTCACAGCTTCTTCCAGGTGCTGTTGATCTGGATGATCGTTTGGTGTGTGTCTTAAAATTTCTCTGAGCAGCAGTGGGTATTTAACCAAACGGCTCCTGGGGATGTCAAGGAAATTCCAAAGGTCCAGTTTGCGGCTAAAAGGAGACTCCAGGCAGCGCTGCAGGAAATCTTGCACTCTGTGATCTTGTTTCTTGTGATCCAATAAAGCTTTGGCTGCTACTTGATTGCTGCAGTAGCTGTCATAGGAGTTCAGGCATGGAAGCTGAGGAAAGAATAAATAATTGTGTAGCTGAAGCAAAGCACGATTTCCTGCACTGAAAGGTTCAGGTGATTCAGGATGTCAGAATTCATGCTGAGACTCTTTTAGCTGGGGATTTATCCACAGTTTATTGATGTAATGTTTCCAACAAATACAACCTTTATGAGGGTCCTCAGACCACCTTGTTCAACATTTGAGTAATTTAGAAGCACTTGCTCATCACTCAGATCCTACAGGTCTCCAATACTATTGCAAAGCATTAAAAATATAAATTGCTTAAGACTGAGCACTATTTAGTGCAGACAACAGTTGAACACAGAAGCCTGGCTTTAATTATGAATGGAAATAAAAGCCTAGGAATGAGCACTCCCAAACCTGGCCTTTTTCAGATCAGCAAATTTCTACAACCAAACTTCTATATTGCCCACAGGAACCTTGACCAAACTAAGATGACAAAACTGTGCCTTAAAAATTTGAAAAAAAATAGCTTGTCTGTTGATCAGAGCAATATATCCATTTACAAAACCTGCTGTATTAACACACAATTATATGCAAAACCGTTCAAAAAAGGCACTTAGAATTGAATATATGTGAACCAAGAGAAGTTCACTGATGTTCAACACACACCAGAAAATGTATTTTAAATTACTTTAGGCAAAGAAAACTGAGATTATTTTGACATTTACACATCATTTTCATTAACTATGTGCATTACAGACATTATACAGTAGTGATCATGCTTCCCTTGTTGACCATAGGCCACACTTTCACACAGAGCTGCTAAATATCATTACTTAATTCCTTAAAAATTTCAAGCCCTTTTTTCCCTGCTAAATTTCATTACTTACATTTACTTAAAAGCATATTTCTCACGTATCTAAAACCAACAATAGCTCTTCTTTATTACAGTGAACAATTTTATCAACAAAACTAACAAAAGCTAATTTTCAGTGTTTATGCTTTTGGATGTGAGTGAACGTGAACATATCAACTTTATCTTTCGTGAGGCAGCAGCAACTCTCTTGTATCCCTGTCTGCCTTATTTTAACAAAGTTCTAGAAATCGGTATCTTTGAAAGCACTAACAACTACCTGTTACCTTGGATTGGAACAGAATGACATCCAGAACTAACTGGGGAGTGCCCTTATACAATATGACTTTTCAAGGAAACCAGAACACAAACAGGGGCAGATTCTTAAAGGACCTACATAAGAAAAACTCTAGTCTGACTCTTAATTTTTATTTAAATTATATTAAATAGTGTTCAACTCCTGAATAGCAAAAGCTTTAAAAACAATATCCTAGTCTAAATCTTTTCATGGAAAATCCCTGAAAAGAGAAAATATTCTATTATGTCTCTAAATAGTTGCCTTACCTTTTAAAAGTACTTTGAGAATATCTTTTTGACATGTTAGATTAGATACAGAAAGGAAATTGTCTGGTAAAAATTACGTTACAGCTCCAAACTAAAGTCCCAAAATTGGTTATAAACTCTGCCTTACCCAGCCCACGAGGATGTGGCCAACATGTTCTGTTGATCCATCAGGTTTCCTGACTTCTTGAAGTCGCCTAAGGAGATCTGATTGTGATTAGAAAAAAAGAACAGAAACCTCACTTTAATAAACCTGATGACTTAAACCTATGTGCAATAATTATGCAGACAAAGACTATTTGAGTTTTACCTTCATGTAAAGGAATTAGAGAGTCCAGTGTTCCAAAAATTTGGTTCAACTCTTGCTCTGTCATTATGGAAAGCTTAAGCATTGGGTCATGGTAAGCCTGAAAAGAAAAACAAACATTTGTGGTTTGTTGGGTGCAAAATTCATTATAGAATTTAAAGCTCCCTGTAAGTAAGTTTCATAGTCATATATTAAACTATCAATTTCATATTAAAAAAAAAGCAGCACATTTACGTGTTTCAGAAAGAATGGGAAGATTACAATATGCTTTGGATTTCTTTCCTCTTTTATTGTCTTAGCAATTATAAAAAACAAAGATTGTTTTAAATGTTATGAACCAATTAGTACTGCTTGTTGTGGTTTGGTTTTTGCTTTTGTTTTTTAAACACACCTTTTTTGCCAACTTCAGATCTTCTATCAAGTCTTCTTCTCCCTGGGAAAGTTCAAAGATAGCCTGTAAAAACAGACACAAATATTAGAAAACATCTTTATTTAATCTATGCTCCACTTGCTGGGTTGATGTTATATTGTGAACAGCTGTCTTAACACAATGTAACAGCATTTCTCTGCTAAATCTACAGAAATAAAGTAAGGCTTTATTCCATAACTACAGAAACAAGTGCAGTGTTTATTAAAACAGTTATACCAGAATGTCCATTAAATGCTTATCTCAAATAGCCAAAGAATTATTTGTTTTCCAAAGGGATGTGTTCCCAGATGGAGGAAGCTATCTCATTGTTGAGTTTTGGCTTGACTGTCTCTTAACCACTTACACAACTGCCTGCATAGCAGTGCGTTGTGTTCCATTTTAACACATGCAGTAGCAGAAGTTACAGGGGGTTCTACCAAGTAGAAGACAAATCTTACTTAAAGCATTTCTTTGGTACTGAGCACTTTTATTTTGGTACCAGTTCATGTTTTTGTTACGAAAGCTGAGCTCTAGTTAACCATTGGCTGATGTTAGTTACTCCTCTTGAAGCACATTTGAGACTTTAAAGCTGGCAGAGTAAAAGTAACAGTGCCCTAATTCACTGGTTTATCAAACCCTTATTGTTACTAACTTGTTGCATGATTTTCTCCTCAAAGTGGGGTACACTAAGAGTTAAGGGCTAGAATTCCTTGGTTTACAGTCAGGGCTTTCAACCAGTATAAATCATGGAAGCCCATCCCCAGCTGGAGCAGATTCCTGGGGCTCAGGAGCACACATTCCTGCCAGGTTTGCCACAGTGCAGCTCCCAGGCAGCAGGTCAGCTGTCCCAGCAAAGCACACAGGATGAGAACAAACACATAGCAGAACCCTCCTGCAAAACCTCCTGGGATTCAGCTCACTTCTTTGGGCTGTACCAAGGATCCTGGCTCCTACCCCCACACTGCAGTGACTGCTATACACTGTGCAAACAGTTTCTACAGTTTATTTTTCAATAAGCTGCCTTTGAAGTTCTCAATTACAAATTTATTTCCTATGAATTCTCATGCAATGTTAAAATTTGCACAAGAAATGCTTGTCACTACTGTTGTTTGATTTATGACTCAGTCCCTGAAGTATTCTCACAGAGACTTACAAGCTTTGTTGATACTGCTAGAAATTTCTTTAGAAAATAAAAATATCTTGATTCTGAAGGAGCTCTGTGTTGACTATAATATGAACTATCTAGACTTTATCTTGTCTGACACATTAAAACCACTGGCATGCTTCTTTTTTGCTTTGGAAGACACATCTTTTGATCAGTGTGTCATCTTTCTAGCACTGGCAGCTTCCTCAAAGACAGTCTTTTCCAAAAGGGAAATGATGGTGCATTTTTGTGTGTGTGTATCAGCTGATGAACACCTATTCCTGGCACAGCATGCTCACCTCTCATTACTACAACAACAAAATGAAACGCCAAAATATCAACCAGGACTCCAGAAAGTGCCAGACAGAACATGTGCACACACAGAGCCAATCACAGGACAACGTATCTCAGTAACTTTGGGTTTGTTAAGGAAATGCGATGAGCTGGTTTTTACAAAGAATACATTCATCTAATACAGCCTGAGTCATAAAGACTAGGGATGGAACTCTGCCTCTAGTGGAGGTGGTGACACGTTTTAGTTGCAGGACATCTTCAAGTGACCATAATGCCCATAAGCATTCCCAAGTCCACACTTTAAAGTCGACCTTTGAACATGAAATTTACGGTTTAAAGAAAAAAAAAATATATATATATATCTCTATACCTCTTGCCGCTTGATTTCCTTGGATGTCAGCATGTGATTGACACAGACATCAAAGGTCTCACTCCACAGTTTGCTGTCTCTCCTCTTTGTGTTAGCAGGGGGCACATTTCGGGCCCATGGCCGTGGGCTGAACAGGTCGGGGCGACTCTCGCTGCGGAAGCTGATGGACCGCTGGGAAGAGAGAATTGGGTTTATGTTACAACAGTTTCATGTTACACTCTCAATTTTCTCCTTTTCTAAGGAACTAATATACATAGTTCAGTGCAACAAATAAATGGTCCCTGATTAGTTTTTACTTTGAACTTCATAGTGACATTTAGTACCGGGAATGTAAGAGAAATTATTTTAATACATCTTCATGGAAGGGCAGGACCTCCAGTCCTGCAGTGAACTCTGTCCATGTCCTGTCCTCAACATGTACAAAACTTCTGCAAAGCATTCCCATACAACAAGCACCAAGAGTGAACTACAGGGATAATGCAGAATGGTGCAGCACACTGAACTAACAGACTGATCAAATTCAGAGTTTCAATTCAGTAAACAGACAGGAGTTACTCGCACATTCCACATCTGCCTCATCAAAAATTTAGAATTAATGCAATTATTAGACACTCTACCAATGTGTACCAGCATCTCTGTACCTACTATGTGGTCTGCTCCTAAATTTCAATAAAGTCAATTTCAGTTTTAGGAGAGACTTGAGAGTTCTAATTGCCTGTAAACTCTTAGAAGGATTTCAGGCTAAGGATGGATACTTTATGCCCTTACTGTTCTATTTTGAAAAGGTTTCTTTTTTGCTTCATTAAAATCAGAGACTTCTTTTTGAGGTTGTACCTCTGAAATGCTTTAAGTATTTCACATAGTTGAAATACTCGACATTTTTATTGTTATTTAAAACCTCCCTTACATAACACAATCATCTTTCAATTGCCTTGGGTAAGAATATTTAAAACAAAATAAATTCTTTCAATTTCCAGGTTGAAAGCAGCATATACAAAGGACAATATTTGAAATTCTTCTCTGAAGGTGGGAGCCCATGAAATGCAAACAGTGCCCATAAATACTGTGTTTTTACCATATCAGAAGACATGATAAAAATATAAACTTGTCTTGTAACAGAAGCCGTTCTGAGTCCTACTTGGAATTGACAAAGACCTTAACAATAAACATTCCCTCCCTCCAAAACTTTGCAAGTCAGGTGCCAGTCTGCCTTCAAGAGCTAAGAAGATAAAGAAACACACGTGAAATTACGTGCTTAATTTACACTCGTTATAATGAGGAATCATGGAGCAAACTCAAATTAGGCAGTGTTTTGGGAAACTGACAGAATGTTCCTCCCTGCTGCAGGAGAACACTCCACACAATTCTCTGCAGCCTTAAACTGTCCTCATCGGGCAGAAAGGGCACAAGAGGCTAAAAGACTCAAAATGAAACCAAACTCCCCCAAATCCTGCTTGCTTGTTTGCTTAGCATCCTTGCTACCTAGAGACAGTAAGTATATATTTAATTGATTTTTGTCATACATCAGCCTTTTCATTAACCCTACAAAGTGTACCTCACTTAATAAGGGGCACAGGACTGAGGTTATTTATTAGTGGAATAGAGCCCTAAACTGAAGTTCTACCAAAAAATTTTAAAAACAAGTTTGAAGATAGTCTGATGCTATCTTTGCTTTGTACTTGTCAAGAAGGAAAAAAAAAATCCATCGTGATAGAATCCCATGAAGGAATTGCAGGAATGTCAAAACAGCACTTCTACATCTCCAGTCTTTCAAAAATATTTTCTTAGTTTCTAGCTTCCTTAAAAAACATGTCCCACACACTGTTTAAAAATTATGGCCCTGTGGGATGATTAGAATTTTCGTGTAATTCCAAAAATTAAAGGAGCTGGGGAAAAATCCATCCACAAGCCCTCATTTTGTTTACCGTATTTCTCTGGTGGCAACAGATTTCCCTGGCTTTTATAAGACTGTTACTTGAAGGGTCTATGTGTTACTGATGTTAATTAATGAAATTAACAATCCTTAATTAGAGCTGCAGTAAAGCAAACACCTCCATGTACTGGGCAAAGGCCACTACTGATCAAAGCCCTGGAATTCAGAACTGATGTGGAAAACGATTTTCTCCTTGAGGATTTTTAGAAGTTTCTGGTGTCCTAAGACAGGTAAAAGTAATTTGGACTCCCTACTTAAATTCAAGACACACTGATGAAAACTGAAGTTGCAGAGGAAGCCAGCCAGACTTCAATTTCTTTCTTCAGCATCAGCTGGAGTTCTTTTTCTGATCCTATTTTCTGCTTCAAGCCAAACAGCACAGCTGTAAATCAGACCAGGTAGATCATCATAATCATTAGTTAGGCTTGATGGAGACTGAAAATACAGCTATGAAACAAACTGGCTTCCCAGGTGGATTAACAAATGAGAGTATCTGCATTAGGTATAAAATACCTATTAGCATTAGGTATCCTGCAGCTACACAGACAGACTGTGGCAGAGATGAAGCTAACAGCATATCATTAGTCAGCTGGTCTACCCTGCCCTACATGACAGAAACAGAATGACTATAAATAGTCAATAAACGAAACAAAACAAACCAAAAAAAAAAAGCCCAGAAAGAAAACCAGAAAGACTTCAAATATTTTTTACTTGGAATCCTTATGAAAAAAGTATTGAAAATAAGTGGAAAATTGGAATAAAGTTAAGTATATACAAAAAAATCAAATACTTCTATAATCAATAAAATATGCAAAACGTGAAAAGTTGCTAAGAACGTATCTTAAAAAAAACCTACACAAATCCCAGACAGAAATGTTTCTCCTCATGCTGAAAGTCCTTTAATGTAAAGTGGAAGTTACATGTACAGAGGTAAGGAAAATTATACACAAAGAGCTTTTTTTTTCCTCTTACATGTATCTTCCATTTAGAAGAATATCTAAGAAGGTTTGTTTGAAATGCCATAAAGGAATCTCAGAATTTTCTAATTCCTTTTACTGAAGCTGTTGGAGTGGTCTTTTTAGATGGATGTTCTGTTGACTTTGTTTTGTTTTCTTCCAGGGGAAGAAGTTGTTTGTTCTGCATGTTGTGGTGATGACAGCAGTTTTCTGCATTTTACAGACACAGAACATCCAGCAGCAATGCAAGTAGAAACATGGATTTTGACTGAAATAACAATGAAGCTACATAAAAGTTCACCCAGTAAGAAAAATCTACTTTTTTTTTTCTTTTTTACAGGAGAGCACATGATGAAAAGAAATCTATACTGTTCTCAAGACACAGTGACAGCTATGTCAAAACAGAATAAAGTGAAATAGCTATACATACTTCCCAGAATGTTTCTGAATAATTCCAAGTGGAATACCTGAGCACAAGGTCAGTCTTTTTTGTCCCTGCTCTATAGCTATTGAGAAAATCAGATAAGAAGACAATTTACAGCCAGGTATGAAGGCAGTTTTGAGGGACATCACCAGAAGAATTTGGACAACATAGAAGCTGATTTCTCATCACAGCTCCTTCAAGCACATAGTCAGAGGGGATGGTATAAATAACATCACTATTTAATCTGCTAATTAAAATATATTCTTATGGTCAGTATGAACAGAGCAAAACAGAAATGCTTGCAACAGTAGGACTTGCAACAAAGCCATTATTTTCCCTCCTACTTTTGACAAAATTTACCCTGAAGCACATTAATATAGCTCTCATCTTGGGAAGCTGCTACTGCATACATGAAAGGATAGTTGTTTTGGTTAGTCTGAAACAACTTTATTAAACACAATATTGTTCTGGACACTGCAGTGTGCAGTCCCAGAGGCCTTCAGTGCAGAACAATAGCACAGGTACCTAAATGAGGCCAACAGCTGCCTAAGGCTGTGGAAAGGGAAGCACCGTGCTCAGCAGCAGTTTAGCCAAAAATTAAATCCCTTTCCACACTCCTCACAACTGGAACTGAGGTGGCCCTTCCAGAGTCGGGCCAATTTCTCCTGGAGGCAGATTCTGCAGGAGATTCCTACAGCCCAGGGGATACAGGGAGCTCTGCTCGAGTCACGCAGACCCCACCTGCACTGAGCCAGGCTGGGGGGTGCAGACATTTGGCTGATCCTCCAGCCCTGTGCAGAAACCTGCACTTGCAACATCACAGGAACCAAAGACAAGAAAACCAACCTGTAATATCCATTTTCTAGGTAATTACCACTACAGAAAAATGGGGTTCTTGTTTCTCATAAGACTCATAAGAAATTTCTCATAAGAAAAGAAGTTTCTCATAAGAAATAAGTTTTATTTCTTTCCTCCTTAACAGCTAACTTCAGTAAAGCTCTAATCTAGGTAGTTTTGATTAAGGAACATTTCTAACACATTCAAGTTAGTTTTAAAGTTCCTTTCAAAGAAATTAAGCTGGTTAAATAATTTTCTTTAGATCTTCTACATGCCGCCTTCTTACATATACTGTTTTAAAGAGGAAACAGTGGCTTTCTAGGCCAGATCCAGAGCAGTGCTGCAGCTCCCAGCTGTGACTGCAATCAGGAGTTGAGCACCCCAATATTTTGCCATCTCTAGGTCTGAAGGCACAAATGCTTTATAAACTAAAGTTTCATTAGTCTCTAAGTATGTTCAGTATTACACACTTAATCTGTAATGTAGAAACTGCATTTAAAATTTGTTTGCCCTTTTTTAATTTTCAGCAGCAGCTTTGGAAAATGACTTGGAAATTTCCAGTTGTTCAGTAACTCTTTCGTTTAGGTAAGGTCAAAGTTCACTCTACAGGAGGAAATTTAGGCAGTTCTACCTGACCAACTATACCAAAAATAACATTTTCAAAGAAACCTACCAATATTAATAGAAAGCAGTATGGAATATTCTCTTCATCAAATTTAAAAAGAAAATGTAATCCTTTAGTAAACAATTTTTACATGCTACAGGTGCAATAGTTTTCCTACTGGTAAGTGAAAAACATTAATTACCTGGACAGAGAAGTGGTTTTTTCAAGGTGAGAGTTGAGAGTTTTAAGCTGAGTGACCTTGTGGCCACAAGGTGCCTAAGGCCGTTTGGCACATTACAGTGAGGGGTGTCCATGTGCATCCCTGCTCCCAGGAAGCCTGGGGGGAGCTGCAGCTGGGTGGGAGCAGCAGGAATTGCTGCCATTACCTGCAGGGTCTGGCTGAAGCGCTTCAGCGGAGTGGCTCGCACGGGAGGGATGAGGCTGGCCAGGGATGTGACTCTGGAGAGAGGCTTGACCCGTTTGTTACTGGGCTCCTGCAGCACAGGGAGGAGGAGGGAAAGGAAAAAAAATCAGGGGAGTGTGAGCATAGTCAGATAAAGATTGCTAACAGTTCTGCTGATTTTCCTAAGAAAGCATTTGCAGCAAGTGTGTTTGCAAACCTGGTCTGTAATTAGGGCAGTAAATAAACAAAAGCAGTTTCAAACGCTGACAGTGACAGATTGCTCTTGGCTGGTACATACAGGTCCTGGAAACAGCTGGAAAATGTAACGTTGGAGAAGTTGGCATGGCCAGGAACAGGGGAAAGGAGGTAAAGAAAGACAAAACCATTTGATTATTTTAACTCATTCTTAGCAGAGGAATTTTCAGCAGTGCTCTGAAGCAAATGCATATTATAATAATCTTCTCACTGAAAGGAATACTTTCAAATATAAACAATTCTGTTTGTGCCTTTGCATCTGGCACTGTCAGCATGTGACTCTATTCAGTTAAATGTATTTTCTCCCAGAATATATAATTTAGACACAAATCTCTAACTCTTATTGTCTTTGAATGCATGTTCTTATGAAAATACTCACATATACAGGCAAAGGCATTAATAACATGCTCACATATATTATTTTTTGCATAAAATATGAAGGAAAATTAAACAAAAATCTACCATAAAGCACTCAATTAAATGTTTTTCTTTCCATATATATTTTAACAGCACAACAGCACTCAAAGTAATGTATAACCAAAATAATATGTCAATTGTCCTGCAGATATATGTATTTAAAAAAAAAATTAACAGAAATTGTAACACAGAAAGAAGTGATTATAAATACATAAAAATAGAACAGTTACCCTTGGCTTCCTAACCTCCATCTGACATTTAATGGATCTCGAACAGCACATGCAAAAGGCAACAGAAAAAGAGCCAAACCTTCCAAGTGAAGTTAAAAACCCCATCCAACACCATATTTCAAGGACATCCTAAAGCAGTTCATCGTTCTTTTTCAGCCACGCTTATAAAGTTTGTGTAGGTTTGCTATGCCTCCAATTGTCTGTACGTAGCTTTAAGAAAATGAAGCATGCCTAGTATCCTTTTCTTCAGAAATATAAATCCTTCTGGAAATAATGCAGAATTGTCATCCTTCTTGACACAAAAAAAAAAAAAAAAAAAAAAAAAAAAAAAAAAAAAAAAATCTCAGCAGCGATGATCACCATCTGTATTACTGGCAAGAAAAATTCTCTTCCATTAGTGCAGCAACAGAGGAAAGGTGAGAAGCAGCTACATATTTAATTTACTTCTCAGCAGGCAGACCTGGAAATCCAGAAAAGCCAGCTGAGATGAGCGACAAAGTGTTTAACCCTGTAGCAAAAATAATGTATTCCATCACACATGACACCTGGCATTAAAGAACTGTGGCAGTCTAAAGCAAGTTAAATCCTTATCTTCATCACTGCACTGTTATTCATAACCCTTCCTTTTCAGCAACCATGTCTTTGAGGCAGGTTTCAGAAGGAGCATTTTTTACGTCACTGCAGCACCACTCGCATACTCATCTCCAGCAGCAGCATCCCACCCCCTCCCCCACTCCCCAAAAAAGAGGAAAAATCTTGGAGATTCCAGGGCAATTCTTCTCTACCTGGTGGCACAGGCATGAGCTGTTTCTGGTTCCTGATTATTCCGAGTGCTGGGGCCCAGATCCCAGCCCATGGCAGAGGCAGCTGGTCAGGAATGGTGCTGCACTGCAGTGCCAGGACACGGAGCCCCAGCCGGGCGGGCAGTGCCATGCCAGCAGCACAGCCTGTGCCAGCACCTCTGCCCCAGCAGCACAGGGCACTTAGGCACCAATACCCCAGCCCAAAAGCAAAACCTGGGAATGAACCTTGTATGGGCTTTCCAGGAAATAGGGGAGGAGGATTAGGATTAATAGAAATTATTACTCCCTCTTTATGCTGTATCCTTTCTGGTATCCATTGCCCCCATCCACTTCAAGGAGAAAAACGCTAAGGCAGTGTAGTTCTTACTGATGTTCGTGATGCAAAACCTCACTGAAAACAGAAACTGATTTTAAAGATAAACGCCAAGCAGAATTTCAGCCACCATCAAACACCATTAAGATCTTCTGGAACCTCTTGCTGTGAGCCACTAGAGGCCAGCTGTTCTCCCAGCAGGCAAAGCCAGGTCAGGTAACTGCAGTCCTGCCCTTCTGAGTCAGCACCCCACCTTGAATTCCTCATGCAGTGAATCGTGTTCTGATTTCACGTGGAAAATTCTGACCAGAATTTGGAACAGTTAAACATGCAGTTCAAATTTAGAATTCAATTTTATGGAAAGAAATCAGCATTATTACAGGATTCTCTCAAATAGCATTACTTAAGATTACTTCAGAAGCCTGAGACTTTACACCTTTACCAATGAGTTCTGAAAGAAAATCTTGTTAATTGTAAGTTCTTAAGTATGAGAAAAGCTTTTCTGAATATTCCCAAACTGATTTTCACCTTGCATTAGAACCTGTGTGGTAGGTTAAGATACTGAGCTGGAAGTGAAAACTCATCAAATCTCAGTGTTCCAGGAGTCATTTTATTCAGAAAAGTCTAACAACAAAAGCCATCAGCACTGAGTCACCCTTTCTACTGTAAAAAAAATGGAGTTTGTACAAATAAGGCTTTGACTGTGCAATGAAAATACAGCACTACCAGAGCAATTCTAAAACTGTCAGACAGTAATACTGAAACTGCTGCTCATTTGATTGCAGGATTTCTGCTGTACTGTCTACATCCATTCTGCCTCTACCTCCCCTTTCTCATCAACATCCTCTTTCTCAAGCTGTGTCACCTCTCCAAACCAGCACTGCAGAGAAGCTGAACAAACTACTGAGACCAATGAGCTAGATAGGGAAAAATTCCACAGTCAAAAGAAAGCTTTGAACAGGTGGGTGTTTTTCTCACCAAGGACTCTGTTCATCACAGCCAATAAAACAAATGGAAAGAGGAGACTGTGAACTGTTCTGCTTCACCCAGAGATACTGACCAGAATCTGCACTTGCACATTAGTCCAATATGTTATTTCCCTAATTTATCTCTGAAAACTCACCAATCTTCCAGCTAACCAGAAGTCCCAGAACCATAAGATCCTTTGGGGTATGAATCTTGAACTGTGTCTGCCCAGCATGAGGAGGCTCCAGTGAGGACACACTGCACAGGTAGAATGAACATCAGACTCCAGACCTGCACTCTGAGTGTGCTCAGAAGACTCAGAACTACCAAGTCATCACTCCCCCTTCTCCTCCTGCCTTCCCCCTCACAGCTCAGGGAACTTAGAAATAGAGGGATCGAGAGATAGGATTCAGAGACTGGATCCATTTGCAACAACTATCACCTGCCCAGACTAGGAACCGGGTCAAGTTATGGCACAAAAAATTCAGGAGTTACAATGTTTTGCCCGACCTTTTAAAGCCATTATTATTGGTATTTTAAAAAAACTTATTTCAGAGTTTTGAGATTATCGCATGCTAGGCTGTATTTTCAGAGTTATGAAGGCTTGCCAAAGCAATATGGGAAGTAAGTTTAAAAAAAAAAGATCCAGACTACAGTTTGGCAGAGTTTCCAAAACGTGGAGCTGGTATATGTGAACAAGTAACATTAATCTGACAGGGCTTTAAATTTGATATAAGGCTAAATAAAGCTGAGGGAAACATGAGTGCAGGAACTTCAAAGGCTGAACAGTCAAGTGAAGTCAAATTAATACCTGACTAGGCTAGAACAAAGAGCAGATGTCTTTTGGAGGGAACTGTATATTTGAACTCAAGATGACTTCGGTAACATTTGAATTCAGAGAGAAAAAAATTTAAGCTGGAAATACCATGAATACGTGCAGCCTCAGAAAGAACTTGAAACTGTGAACAAACTGATAAAAGAAGCAAATCCGTGTCCAAAATACGGATGGTTCTGAAAACCAGACAGTGGACATTTCAAACAACTACTATGTCCTTCTTAGTACATTTGTATAATATACTTTTCTGGAGAATTAGTAGGAAGAAAAATTGATCACAATGGCATAATCAGTGATTATCACCAGTTTAAGATGGGAAGCTATCAGACAAGAAGTTTCAAAGATGCCATGCCTCTTTAGGCATGAAGGACACAGTGCTTCCAATTGCTTCTTCATTCTAGTTTACTCTTTATGTGTATGTACAATTGTATCTCCAGTATCTTCTATATATTAAGCTCTAACGCAATGGTTTGGACTACTTAGTAAGCAAGGAAAGCTCCATCTTTTAATGTACAACTCTCAAAAAATGACCCTTCTGCTGTGGGACAGCAGAAAACGCAGCAATCACCTACAACTACAGCATTACTGGGAAGCCACACTCAGAAGACTAACAGCTGCCAGCTCCCTTCTCAGTAAAATTAAGTCAAAAAGATCACTTTTGCATCATTATTTTGGGTCTGATGCACACAGATTACCATTTAAAAGCCTGAATCTTAGCACACAGCACCTGCTCCCAGGGCAAGCTGAGCATTCAAATAGCCATGAAAGTGTGTTAAAGCAGAAGGTCCTGTGAAGAATTATGCACTTACATTAGCTGCGATGCACTGACAGCTAAGTTCATGCTATTTTTGCCTCTTCATTAGTGAAACTGGCACCTAATAACTGGTTATATTGTATTCAAGAACACACTACACAGATATGAAAGCTTCCAGAAGGCTATTTAGGGGAAGAAGGTAATACTTTGGTGCTCTTCATCTGCAAAATAAAAAAAAAAACTCCTTTACTAGTGTATGTAAAGAATGGAATTTTCCCGAAGTTCAAAGCAGAGTAAGTTAAACCCATTTAACTGTATCAATCAGTTTTTGATACATTGTCATTCAAGACCACCCACAGCTTAATTATAACACTTTGATGGATAAATTACACTAGCAAAAGACTGATTTTCATTTCCCAACAAACAGAAAAAAAGGAAACAAAAAGAACGAGGCCAGATTCCCTTCATATCGCCCTAAGAACATCAGAACCAATGACCTGGATAACACATGCTGAATAGTAGTCTAGGTGCCGTATAAAAGGTTTTCACTTGCTCCAGTACCTCACTTCAAAATTCTTCCACTCTGTGCCCCTGGAGGGCTTAGCCACTGATTTCCTGCCAGTGAAGAGCAAATGTATGTTCACTGCTGCTATGATTGTTTTTCCACCTGACTCTCCCATCTCTTATCAGCAACTTCAACAACAGTCTCCATGTCAGAGAACTGGTGCTGAATCCGACAAACAAGGGAAAATGTGTCCCTGAGGGGCCATTATTCTTGTGTCTGCTGCACTACTGTGACCAGGATATTGTGTTGATTTTTCTGATTGTATTTAAAACCAAACTCAACAAAAGGAATTTACAGAGGTTTTTAAGGCAGCCCAGAAAATAAGTGCTGTGTGAAAACTGGTACAGAAACTTAGCATTTTAGAATATTAGAATTTATCCTGTTTAACCTTCAAAGGCCAACTGACCTTCTCTCAACCCACACACGAAGTAGCTGAAATCGTCAGTGCCTGTTAGAATCCCAACTTACTGGAGTTCAGCAAGTTCTGAGACATTTACAGCAGCAATTCTGGATTTGGGGTAGCTAACTTGCTTAACATTTTATAAAAAAACATGCTGGTTACCTTTTTTCCTTTTTTATGTGAATCAGGACAAACAGATATCCAAAGCATTCATTCTCTGCTATGGGAGCATTCATTAGGGAAAAATGTTTTAACTTAAATTAGTCTCAAGAGTGTTAACAGTGTAACAAATAGAAGACACTATAAATTGAAACAGTACAGTAACCTTTGTCTCAAACCTAATTCACAAGCAGCACCAGTAAACTCAAACAGAACCACTCTGTTTCAGACTTCATGTAACTGGCTATATTTCCACACGCCTTAAAGGTTTCCATACTTTAAAGGTTATTAGTTTTTAGTCAACTTTATAAGGGTAAGTCAACATTTGTCATGGCAGGAAGCCCAACAATATTATTTTTGTTAGTCTGCTACTAGTTAAATTGGCCTCAGATTAAACAGCTCTAATAAATGCCCCCAAAACTTGGAGTTTAATAAAAAAAAAAGCCCACATTCAAGCTCTGTTCCACAGGATGTTATCAGTATTTAACCTTCAGCAAGATAAAAAACAAAACAAAACAA
>VZRS01013131.1:579225-650052 GCA_013398055.1 Ifrita kowaldi | reverse complement strand
AAAAAAAAAAAAAGCCATAAAGAAACTGTCCTGACAAAATGAAAGTAATCCCACAAAAGAGTGCTTTAAAAACACAAATCTGGCTTAGCTTTCCAACAGAAGCTGGTAGAAAAATTTTTACATTGCTTACTATAAAACAAAAGAAACGAAAAACAATTGAAGGAAGTACTGGGGATAAAATAACTATGCTGTGGGAGGAGACTGAAAGCAAAAGTTATTCAAATTACTTAGTGGTTTGGGGAGCTGATATAATTTTCTCCCTCAAGATAAAATGCTGGGCACTGAACAACTTGGAATAGCTCACAGCTGCTCTGAACATGAGTCTTTTTACAGAAAATGTCAAAGAAAGAGTATAAAACATTAACAAATCCTAATGCATATAAGTCTCAATTGATAAACTCAAAGAAGCAGCAAGGGCTACTGCTATCCCACAGGTGCATCTCTTCCAAAAACAACAGCATGCTTTGAAGAGTCCACCTCCCCAGCTTGGTGCAGGTCTCCTCCCCACTGTCAGCCTCACCTCAACTTGTAACTACAGCACCCTCAAAGCACAAAGCAGGTTCTTCAAAAAGTTCCCTCTTCATATACCAGGTGTAAACTTGCACACACATGCTAAAATATGTGCAGAAGAGGCAGCCACACACTAGTTAACTTGATATTTGCCCAGTTTTGACCAGACAATACATTTGCACTCGCCTTTCACCTTCCTTTCTCAAATCAACTAAACAGAAACCAAGGCAGCACAGATTTCCTCATGCTGTAAGACACCCAGTACCAATAACATACTGCAGTGACAACATGACACCACTACTGGTGGCAAAGTATCACACAGAGAAACCTGCACTAGCTCAAACAGTGCAGTATGTCTGAGCAGACCAATCCAGGTGGACAAGGATCTTTCTTTTTGTGCAGCCAGAGCTGGCTTAAACATCTTACTGTATCCCAGAGACCAACCAAGGAGGGAAAAGAGGGAAGGTCGCTTTGGAAACAGAGGCAACATTTCTTCACACAAGCTTTACCCTGTTGTGCTTCCCGCTTCCCTTATAACATCCTGTCTTGCAAAAAAGACATTTATTTAATAGTAGTAACAGAGCTGTGGGAAAAGGCTTTTAAAGTTCAAGAGTGGACTAAGGGTTGAAGGAAGACTGGAGACGGTGGGGGACTTCTGCGTCATACGTCTTAGTAAATGAAGCCAGCGGACACTTCATGCTGAATTTAAGCTTGGGAAAGACTCATCCATGGCTAGATTTGTCTTAAAGGGTTTTTTGTGGGTGGCTTTTGTTTGGGGTTTTCTTGGGAGAAGGGGTCTAGATGGGTGGTTTTATATAATAAAAAAATGTAACTAACCAGAATGCAAAAAATGTATACAATCTGGATAAAGGAATTTTTAATGAGGGCGCTGCAAATGACATTTTCCCTCTACTTTAGAATGCTGCAAATAGCAAATTAGCATATCTCTGAGTGGAATTTCTGCTACGGGAGAGATGAAAGGTTAACTGTCTAAAGAGTAAAGAATATGTTTGACATCTATTTAGAAAAGCAAGAGTCTTCTAATAAAAGTAGAGGCCCCACTTGATGCTCCTAATTCTCCTTCAGTGTTTGCATACACTTACAAATAATTAGGGAACTCACTCCAGAAAGCCTAACTGAAAAATAAGTAAAAGAAAAAAAAAACACTGCAGACCTCAATGCCTTGTTTGCTGGGCTTGTTAGAGGGCTGTGGAGGTCACAGTGACTGACAAGCCTTTGGTGCCTGTAGGAGAGCTGCTAATGCATACACATCACTGGAAAGGCAAGCTCTGAGTACTGACCATGCCTAATAAGAGATGGGCAACCGGTAGGCTGAACAACGTAACAAGCAAACCCTCATGAACTTAGGGCGGCTGAAAGACTGCCAATTACATTCTCGATCAATTAGTACCAATTAGAAAGCAGGAGGGTAAGATATATCATGCAAATAAAGATCTCCCCCCACTTCCAAGGCACTTTCATAAAGCCAGCTTTGTTGCCAGTTCTTAGCATGCACCTTACTGCTGCACACACACGCCTGGGCTCCCACATGGGAATTTGCTGTACGTGTTACCAGAGCAATAAAGTCGTTGAGAAAAGCAAATTGAGCAAGGGTACACAGGCTTGAGTTTCTAAATCCTTCCATAACCTAAGTGCTAAAATTGGGGTTTCATAAGGTGTGACACAGAGAGGAAACCATAGCCTCAAGCCAGACAAGGCTCCTTCCAAGCAGATCCCACCCTGTGCACTCACTGTAGCCTCGCACAAACACGGCCCAGTGCATTGCTGGAAGACCAGCAGCTCTCAGTGGCTCCCATTCAGTCCCTATTCGCACTTGGGTAGTGGGAAGGAGAAACACTACTGGGGAAGCAGATGATTCTCCTTTTTTCTAGCTCTTTCTAAACCATGTCTTGTGGAGTCAGTGGGTTTGTTCTATGTATGGTTAAAGACAGCAAACTTCTTCCATAGGCATGCTTGTAACAATGGTTTATAATGTGCCTCCACCGATTTGACCTCCTGTGTGTGTGCCTGTCTACTTCTGCAGCTGTTTTAACTTTTCCTTGCAGTTTTGAAGGCATGGTGTAACTCATTAGGTTACACCTCAAGTTGCATCTAAAATCAACTAGCATTTTAAAGACGGCTGTGTCTGTTTAGCAAAGAAAAAACGACCCTATTCAGTGTTTAAATGTGTACTTTCAACAAACAGAACTATTGACCAATAATATTGACTATGCTTTTCAAGCCTTACTGAGTGTCTACACAGGCTACAGGAATAATAATATAAGTGTGATTAAAGTTTCAACAATGGTAGGTTGCAAGGAAAAAAGAATCAGTGTTATTCTATTTTACTGAAGTCACCTAAGGCACCAGACTTGTAATAAAAATAATACTTTGATCTTAACACTTTCACTAATACAACTCAAGAGTATTTTACAAAGGAAGTGGCATCACCATTTACATATTACATACACATACCATTACTGCACAAAGAGCTCCTGTTTGTTTCTTTTTTTCATGCAAATTTCAAGTGCTTTTGTGACAAATTGAGAAAAAAACCAAAAGACTAAAATCACAGAGCCTTGGCACAGTTATCTTCCAAAGACCTACCTTATCTTTTTCCCATTCACCAACAGGTGGCCTTTTCAGTGGCCAGAAAGGGTCTGGGGCATGGTTCAGTATTGGAGACAATGGGAGCACTACTGTTGTGTGACTGGACTCTGTGGGTAGGCCTTCTCCTACTTCATTTCACCCACTGTTGTGAAAGACTCGTGTGTAGTTCAGGTGCGATACAGAAACAAAGCAGAGGAAAGTGCAGCAACAAAGTTCCACAAAAGAAAACATAAGTTTGATACTAGGAGAAAATTCATGCCAGGGACACCAAAGTCAGGGGTTTCTTATATACTTTTTTTAAAAAAAGATACTGTCAGAAAACTTGGCCAGGTAATTATTTTTTGGCAAAACACAGGCGTTCCTGGAAAAGCATGTAACATGAAAAAAAAGAAAAGAATAAAATATGAGTGTACCTCTTAAAAGTGAAATTAAGATCTTAAGTAAGTGCCACAGTTATTTCACAGACTTGCTAAAAATGCTTGGGGTTAAAGAAAAACAGCATCTTGCTTAAACAGAACCATTTGGATATTTTCTTTGAAAGAAAAAACAAACAAAAAAGGCCATGCCTGAGAAGCATTCTAATATTATAGCAGCTCTGGAACCGAAACTAAATGATACCAGAGTAAGGACTGGTTTTCTCCTTTGAACTCTTAAGTACTGCTCAGCTTGTGTCAGGTGTGATAAAATGAGTGCAACTGTGACAAAACACAGTGACTCACTTACCCAGCCTCTCCCTATTTCTCATTCATAGCTTGTTTTTTTTTCCTTCTTGGAAAGAAAGAGGTGCCTTTCATTCATTTCCAACATGGCATAGAAGTATTTCAGGAGGTAGAGGAGGGACAGGATGTCACCAGGACAACACGAGTAAGCACAAAAGACAGATACAAAGAACAGACTTCTTCGGTGGCATATTTGTCAGATGTTTCATAAATCACAGTGTCACTGTATTACAACAATAACCGCTCTCTTGGAACGCACTCCGGGTTATCCCTCTCTGTATGGGCTAGTTGATATAGCTTGCAAATTCCACAGCTGGCTTGTCACTAACTACTATAAATGGAATAAACCAAGAGACTGTTCTTCAGCTCTTGATATGCACTGTTACAGACAGCTTTCACAGACACAGACCACATGAGGTATTACCGGCCCCGATTACCAGGTTCAAGATAATGGCTCAAATCACAAGACTTTCCCTCATGAAAGTACAAAGGCCTTTTTCCTCTGTGTGCTCCACACCACAGTGACTGCCACCGACCTGCCCCGCTGTGCTACCAGAAGCATTCTTGCCATGGTTACCACCTGACTCTGTTAATTTTTAAGTGGTTTAAAGCACATGTTTTCAACCTAACTTCAGCCAGTCTAGTCTGACAGTGATAAACAATAGGTGGGGTTCATGATACTTCTCCTGGAAGTTCACTTTTATTCCAGCTCCATAGCATGAGTAATCATGAGCTACAGCAAGATAGTTACACAGGTAATCATAATGTTTTTAAGTTTCTGAGTAAGATCTTGGTTTCCCCTCCTCCCAAGTCTCTGGCCCACACCATAGGCCGTAGCACACACTTCAAAATGCTTAACTATATTTATCTGGTAATCTGGTTTAAAAACTGTATTTTATAAGGAAAACTTACCTAGATGTACTGGGGGAGCACAGAAAAAGAATTGAGATAAAAAAGAAATCCTTCCCATATTGCAGCAACAAAAGACAAAACTACTTTGGGCAAAGTCATTTAAAAAAACCCACAAAACTTTAATCAGTTTCTACAAATTGCGTTTTCTAGTTATTTTTTTTATTTCCACTATACTTCTGCTGTTCTCCAAATCTTGGCTGCTTATTTACATACGTGGTGGTCATGTTGGTGCAGCTAATTGGATTCACTATTCATTTCTGAGTACTTAATATCTGGCCTGTCCATTAATCCCAGCCCTTGTATCTTTCCCTATATTTCAAGTCTTTGAGTAGCTTCAAACCACCAGAGAAATTTGTCTTTATTTTCAAATACAAAAAAAAAATCATTCCACATTACTTTAGTGTTGAACCCAGCCTAACTTCGTCATGCAAAAGTAACAGATTTAAAGTCTGACTTCTTGTAACCTTTTGCAGCTAGAAATTTCCATGGCGCAGCAAAAACATCAGTTTCTAATCCATGGATAATTTAAAGATAATGGAGATTTTTTTATTATTATTAATTTCAGTTATCACAAATCCAATTACAGTAAGCTCATGAGAAACCAGGAATACCTCTAAAATTATGTAAAATTTCTTTTATGTGACTAAAAAGTACACGACTTTATCCAATATCTGATGCTTCTCCATTGCCACATTATTTAATTCTGGTAGCAGTGTGGCTGACAAACATGACAAAAATATTTATAGAACATATGTATACTTAAGCATACCCGTTTAAAATTAAATACATTAAAGGACCAATGATGCAAACTGAAATAGATATTAATGTCTCTTATTCCTCTGACATTACCAAATGACTTCTGCCTTGATGTACAAAGTGGTTTTAGATATTACTTTATCCTATTTCTACACTTAGTAACATTTGCACATGTATTTTATTGGGTATTTAAAACAGGTGGACTAGCTGGAGTAGAATACTAACATATTATCTGTGAAGATGACTTACCAGTGCTATTTTGAAAAAGAAAGACGGCAAAGACTCAGAATCAGTTATAGAAATTTGCTCAGATCACTTAACAAATGTTGGTCTGAACTAAAAATAACAGCAACTGACTGTAGCCGTCATACTTTTCAAACTGAACAAGCACTGTTAACACAACAGTATATATACACATATAATTCTAGGGAATGTGTTAAATGTCCAAGTTAACTTTGTAACAACCCTAAGCTTGTGCAATGCACTTCTATTGAACATCTTTTTGTAAAACTCCTGCCAGTCCTTCCTTTTTTTAGTCGCTTGGGCTAAGTTATGTACCAACATGCTTAATATTACCTTCCATGCTGCCATTACCCAAGCACATGCCCTCGGAAGATTCATCCAGTTTTCAGAAACAAAACACTAAATCCAGTTGCCCCCTATAAAAATGCAATATTGAGGGCTTTTTTCCGTTCCACAATTGGAAAAAAAAGTTACTTTCTATATAGGGGAGGTGCAAAGAGAAGAAGCTTGGTATTTTAAATTTTTCTTGGAGCTTGAAATTTAGATTTTTAGAAATATGCTCATCCTACCCCAACCACATGAGTGACACAGTAAAGGCTCATTGCACAGGTCAATTGAAGCATGTCTGATTTTGACATGGTAGAGGAAGTGAATTATATCAGCTACGATGTTTCTGAGACTGCTATGGAAAGCCAAAAGAAAGCCGCATGAATTCCCTTTTTCATAAGGATCAAGCCATCGGATGTTTTTATCAGTCACTTATATTTGCCTACCACACAGAGAGCTTTGCAATGAAAAAATCTCCTGTAAGTCCCAAAACAAGATGCAACATTAAAAAAAAGACCAAGTGCTTGCATGCGTATGTGTGAAAGCAAAACATATGCCATGGATTATGTCACTGGAAGCAGCATGTCCTTGTTTTCAAAGGTAAACAGAAGGAAATATCAGTAGCACACCTGCAGACCAGGCTTTCTGCAAGGATCGATGCTTCCAGAGAAGCATGAAAGGAGCCCACAGGCCAGGCCACATCGTATTTTCTCAGCAAGGCTCTATTGGCAACAAAGAAGGCGAAGCTTATCATGCTCAGTGCCCATATTCTACAAGCTTGCTGTAACGCTCCAAGGACTTAAGTGCCCTTATCTGTCAACCCCCTGCTTCATTTCTTCATCGAAATAAATCCCTTTGTAATAACAAACGAGACTTGCTACTTAGCCTGTATGCAGATGAGGAAGGACAGAGCTGCTTTTACATCTGGCAGGCGAATGACAATCCATACAGGTAACATGGACTGTTTAGGGATTACAGACAAAATTAACTAAATGTATCTCCCTATTTCTCCTCTTCCCCCACTAAGTTCTTTAACTCTTGTTATAAGAGAGTAAATCCAATTCACAGTCATTTAAAGTTACAACTTTCTCAATTTTCAAGAACCTATGTCTGGACTCAGAGTGGACAGAAACAAGGAATGAGGAGAGGTGTTTCAGATTATTTAAATAGTGCCAATTCCTACAGTCCTGACGTAGGCTGTCAAAGGTGTAAGTCACTTACAGAGTTCAGGATACCCCACAGTTCGACAGCCTAGGAAAGCTTTTAAAAATTGGCTCTAAAGGGGAGTACTGATGTTCATTGTAGCTAACAGAAATGAAAGGAAGGAGATGAGCAAAGGCTTAATACAAAAAAAGGGATTTCCTTAGATGGCAATTTATAAATAATTTGTTTTTCAGTAAACATAGAAATAAGGAAATTACAAAAGACATATTGGAATATTTTTTTAAATGAGATGTCATTTGGCAAGGGCACAGAGCCCTTGACTACATCTGTGATTTCTGTCATGTGGGGCTTGAAGACAAAGAAGACATTCATGTGTGTAAAGATAATAAAGAATTAGTCCCAAAATGCTGAATTGTCCACTTTGAAACAAATTACAGAAGTTTCATATGCAATTTAAAAGCCCTAATATTTTACACACCAACTACTCAAAATTAGTGAGTCACTCTTGCATAGTGTATGCACGCTCAGAATTAAGTAACTTCAAAAGCACCGTAATTAAGAAAAGCATAAACAAACTTGAGAGATAAACTTGGGTTCACTTTCCTTCTCTTGAGTATTTATTAGGTATTAATATAAAGACTTATGCAGATTATCAACCCAAATTTGTGTTCCGGAATTTCTTTCCATTGCTGTCATTTCCTACAACAGCACCCTGATTTATTATCATGTTTATGCGAAATAAAAGCATAAGATTTTTAGCTTAGTCTCCATGCTTTCTTAGTAGACTTCCCAAACTGTCCTTCAGTGCACTGCCTGTGTACCAAACTTGCTCCCTGCCATAAGGACTAAAAATATTTAAAGATTTTTTTTTCTTCTTTCATGTCACAGTTGGAAAAAACTTCACTTTCTATGTAATTTCAGGCTTTTTTATTTTTACTTACAAGACTGTTGATTAACAAGACTTGTGATTGCTGAGACAGATGCAAACACCTTATGCCTTTGCAGTCATGAACAGCCCAGCTTCTGAAGAACAAAACTGGACAGGAGAAACAAGGATGAAGGACCTATTTCCAAAGGAAGCTGCTGTCCATCTCACATACACCAGTATCACTGAAACCAGGATTTACCTATTTACAAAAATAAGCATTTTAATTCAGTTTTAAGATGCCATTTTGTGTATTCCAACACAACCTGTAAATAAAATAAATTTAATCTTAAAACATCATGCCATTATTTTTTTGCTAAGGGACTATGTAAAAAAAATTGGGGGTGGTCAGCTTAACATCAATAGTCTAAACATAAAAGATTCAAAGTTAATAATGGGCCACAGTGTTCAAAAAGAACATTTCCTCTCAATCAAAACAGCCTATAAAATCTTATGAACACAATTCACAAATTCAAACACCTTAAAGAAATGTACTGTAAGCATAAGCAAGGAGAGGAACTAGAATTGTGTTGCTGAAACACCAGAGTACTATACATTTCTTCTTACCTGAAAATCATAATTAAAAGGGTTGACTTTAAGAAGTAATATGACAGCCAATAACTTTAATCCTGCCTGTATATGGTCTTCTTTCATATGACTAAATTAGAGCCGCCTAATTGTTTTAGTAATATTGTTGTGAGTAGACCATGTGAATGATGAGATGTTGAAGCTGAGTCAGATAAAGAAGATCTTTCATTCAGTCCCTGCTTCCAGCTCTCTACCACCAGAAAATTCCTCCAGCCTTCCAGCCTAAAGCAGTATGCAGCCACTAATTCCTCAGTATCACCTGGTTCATGTACTTAGTAGCATTTTAAAAAACAGAGAGACACAGGTTGGAGTGTAGCCACGCATGCAGAAATGCCAACACCACAATGAGATGAAATAACCCCTTTAACCTCAGTCAGGTGCAGTTGGAACAGTGCATCTATACTACCTTCCATATATGCCATCCAGAGTTTAATGCATTAATGTGTTTCCTTCCCTTCATATACTTGTGATTCCTGATAAAAGTTCTGGTCAATCGTATTTTATGTTCTCTATTTTGATATCTGTGCTTACAGATGCAATTACACTGTTTGAATATTGAGCACTTAGCATCTGGAAAAGGTTTAGAGAAATACACTGGTGGATCACTTCTCTCTATGATCAAAAATTATGATTTGATGAAAATACTCATATGCATAATTATCTAACAGCCAGCACAGCTGAAAAACTTTGAAAAAAATGAAAACATTTTTCCTAGCATACTGATCATTATCTGAAATAAATTACAGGGGCTAGATTCTTGTTGTAATGCTTGTGTCAGAAGTCACAGAATATGCAAGTACTATAAAGTTGCCCTTGGCATCAGTATTTTATAGAAAAGTCCAACAGGTGCCCCCTTCTCTACATCAATTTCTTCATCTTCTAAGAAACATAAAAAGCATTCTCTCTGGAATGAGATGGCTGATACTGCAAAAATATTCATAGCCATATCCACCAGAACAAAATACTGCTCCATTCCAGTTAAATTTATGTCTCTAAAATAAACCAAACGCTGGATGATATATCACTGCTTCAGGAATAAATTTTGCTACCACTACTCAAATCAGATATTGAGGCATTGCATTTTTTCCTAATGATTTTTTTAATTAAATTGTTTACTTTTTCAACATTTTCAATTGGTACAGTGATATCAATCTAAGAAAGGCACATTACTGTGAATCACCCCAATTACAGTATTCTAATGCATAGATTTAGTAACGTGTGAGAATTTGACTCATTGTCTTCAATCAAACTCAGACTGTATAGAGAAGGTGAATTAAACCCATAGCTATTAGTTTAAAAGTAGCAGATAATTTTTTATACTAAAGAGTGCGTTTTAAAAGGCTATTATATGCTCCTAGACTGGAAACATCTCATTAGAATGTGATATTTGGGGCTGTCCTAGAATTTTAGTTTCTAAGAGCTCAGACATGAAAGCAATCAAGCCTGTACTGCTATATAATAGATTTTCACTGTGAATATTAACAGACTCTGAACTGTGACACAAATTGGTAACATGTATTTTAAATTTGAACTCTGATGAAATTTCTCAGTACAGCAAACTTTCTGGAGGGCAGAAGTATGTGACCAAAGCTGTAGAGCCAGTACACACTGAACTCCCAGTCTCCCAGCAGGGGTGGTGGAAGGGCACTGGAATCAAGGTGGTTTTTTGCTCCACAGTGAATCAAGGCACACTTTCTGGCCCCCTGAAACATCACAAGCATCCTAACCTTCCTGAAAGCTGCAAATGCAGTGCTTAGGAGTCTCTTTCTCATCTTAAAAGGCAAAAGTTCATAGTGTGTATTGCAAAGACTGAAAAAATTCTTCAGAATTGACAGGCTTGCTCCTCTAAGTGACTCCTTCTTCTACGCAGCAGATCTTACAATTTAATTGTATCACAACTGAGACGAATGGGGCAGTACACAACTCAACTACAGAATTCAGCAAACACCACTGCATTGAGACTAATACTCAGGCAAACCTTTTTTTCACAGTCATGAGGGGCAAATGTAAACACAGGCTGCCAGAAGCTGAGACCCTCAGAATCTGCAGGGCTTTAGCCCAGTTTAAAATAAAGCTCATGAAGTTAAGAAAATGATGTTAGCAGACATATTAAAAAAAGAAACTCAATAAATTCAACCGTCTCCCCCCCACCAAAAAGCCACAGAGGCAGAAGTTTCCACAAGCTCAATAAGTACTGGCAAAACCAATATTTATTCCGCACTTGGTGCTAGGGCCATAAATGACAATAGCCAGATTTTCTGTTTTTACAAACCTGGAAACATCTAAAATTCTTGGACCCATTTTTACTCAGTTTACCATCCTTTACCATACAAATAGCAAGTCTTAAATTCTCTGGACATTTTTCTGTTCTCCTGTAACTAGCTGTGCTCTCAGAGCATTGGAGTTTTTGTCACCTCCCTTTGCGGAACACTGCTCTCAGCTATAGCACATTAAAGATTTCCCATTGCTTTTATTTCTTCCACAGTGTTGTCCTATGCACTCAGACGATGAAGAGTCAGTAGCACTTGACATGAAGGTTAAACACTGAAGTTAGCACATGCAACTGCTAGGTCACATACATTGAACTGGAGTTCCTAAAAACAACACTTGTAAGTGTCATTAATCATTAAGCATGTCCTGCCCACAACAGATAAAGTAAATACTTATCAGATTTTGGAGGAAACCCTGCTCACTTCCATCAACAAGAGTATCATCTTTCTAAAAACAGCAAAAATACTATACTCCAGCAAGTGACCTCTGATGTCATTAGAACAGTCTAGGCTTCACAGTCACTGGTGCAATTAAGTTCCCTAAAATGTACCCAAACGTTGAGACTGATGACACCTCCAGAATAATTTCCTGAGCAATTTTCCCCAATTTTTTCTTATTCCTACTCTATCAAAATTTGAATCCACAAGACAGCACATTATCACAAGTAAGCATGGACAGTCCTTTCCATTTTTAAATTTTTTTAAGAATAAAAATGACAATTGAAAGTCCAAATAAGGTAAATGGAACATTAGTTCTCAGGAGAACAGAACTGAAAAGGGAAAGCATGAATAGAATAAAAATACGGGAATGAAAACAGGATTTCTTGTAGTATATATTAACCTGTGAAAGGTGTGCTTTCCCAAGGATCATGATCAGGGCTACTTTATTCTATTTTGGAAAATATTCTTATAAGCAAATAAAACTGGTTGACCCAAATCTGCTACTGTCACCCAATATAATGTCAAATCATCACTACAGGGAGACTGCTTTGAAAAAGGGTAACACAAGGTCTCTCACAATAAAGTCTTGAATTTTAAATAGATCTTTTCTTGCTATGGGAAGCTACTGATAAACAAAAAAACCCAGGTAACTGCAGCATTTCATAAATTACAGGAATGTATTGAACAGCACAGCAAAGCAAAGAATACTGACATGTCATAATTTTCATGCTATATGCTGCATGGAGCAAATGTGCTCTGCAAGGTAAACAAAAAACTTTCTGATTTTGCACTGCAGTCATCATTAAGTGAATTTATCTGCAGCCTCTTCTAAGTGCACTTGCAGAATAATGTCACACAAATACCTCCAAAATGCTTAGCTGTAATAAAACTATAATAATGATTTTATTTTGCAGCTGTGCTAAGGTAAGCTGTAATGCAGGCATATAAATCTAAATTGAATTTTTAAATACTTGTATTTAAGACTCCTTTCGAGATTCACAATGAAAACTCAAGTCTGAATTCCCAATATGGAGATTTTATGCTTTTAATAGTCATATTTTTCTTTGCTCTTCTGCCATAAATTTGGTTTTGCCAATATAAATAGGTCTTAATAATAGAAGAGGGATTACATTTAAACTTCTTAATTCTCTTTTAGAAAATAAATTCTGTAATATATATAAGGAGCAGTAATAGTTCCCATGGTAATATTAAAAAAAAGTTTAATATTCGCCACTTATCTTATTACTAAAAGAAACACCCTTCATGTATGCTTAAAATACCACCCAAGACAGTATTACACACAATAATTTAAACTTACAGATATAATGTTGACATGTAAAATCTTGGTTTCACACCTGGATTTATTACTTGCATGCCTCTTTATTTTCCAGATTACAATGTTAAAGTACTTTTCTTTAATGCACAAATTCTTATTAAACTTACTTATTAGAGTGGCACTGCAGAACTAAATGCATATTACCTAGAAAACAGCATTGCACTCAGCTGAAAAATATACTCCAGTTCAGCCAAAAAACAGGCCAAAACCACAAATATCTCACTTTTATTGCTCCTTTTTTACACTCCACTGAATCCACATGCTAAACCATAAGGAAAGGCAATTTTTACTGGATATCATGTTTTTCCTGAGAAAAATCAGTGTAAGTATTCTAGCGTGTCTTTAGCACCATCCATCTCCTCATTATAAAATCACTGCAGGGGTCTAACTCCAAGACAAATTTAGCCTAAATCTTACTTTCTCCATATTTTTTAACAAGAGGAAGTGTTTGGATTTTACTAGCTGAGTTTGAGTTATCTGGTTAAGGAGTTTGGGGGTTGATGTGTCTTGGGATGGGGCGCAGAGAAACATGGAGGCATGTTTGTTTGGTTCTTGTTTAGGTTTTTTTTTAAATGAAGACATTTCATAATTTAAAATTCAAAAGCTCTGGCTCAGTACTGCAAAGTACTGCTTACTGCTGTAGGAAAGGGGTGATTTTTGCTGGGACTGTCTCTTCAGTATCTCATATTTAAGATCATCTGGGTATCTGGATAGCTCCAGTGTCATATTTAGTATTCAATAACCACAAGCATCTATAAACTGTCCCACCCTACTGGTGGGGAATGGAATAAATTAGTGTAATTTCTATTTTACCANGAAAGGCAATTTTTACTGGATATCATGTTTTTCCTGAGAAAAATCAGTGTAAGTATTCTAGCGTGTCTTTAGCACCATCCATCTCCTCATTATAAAATCACTGCAGGGGTCTAACTCCAAGACAAATTTAGCCTAAATCTTACTTTCTCCATATTTTTTAACAAGAGGAAGTGTTTGGATTTTACTAGCTGAGTTTGAGTTATCTGGTTAAGGAGTTTGGGGGTTGATGTGTCTTGGGATGGGGCGCAGAGAAACATGGAGGCATGTTTGTTTGGTTCTTGTTTAGGTTTTTTTTTAAATGAAGACATTTCATAATTTAAAATTCAAAAGCTCTGGCTCAGTACTGCAAAGTACTGCTTACTGCTGTAGGAAAGGGGTGATTTTTGCTGGGACTGTCTCTTCAGTATCTCATATTTAAGATCATCTGGGTATCTGGATAGCTCCAGTGTCATATTTAGTATTCAATAACCACAAGCATCTATAAACTGTCCCACCCTACTGGTGGGGAATGGAATAAATTAGTGTAATTTCTATTTTACCAGACAGAAAATTGAGGAACTGAAAAATAAATGGCTTGTCCAAGCTTATGCGTGAAGTCTGCTACAGAGTGCAAAGTAAAATATAAATTATTTTCAATATTATTCTGGCCAAAGGACCCACAACACCATCCTTCTGTTCCCTTTCAAGTATAAACGGTTTTAAAAATGAGAGTGCAATATGCACCATGCATATCAAATGTACAAAACTGCATCCGGCAGCAAAAGGGACAGAGAATACAGTGAGCAAGAGAAAAATCACAAGAAGGTTGTCTTTTCAGAATGTGCTTTCACACAATCCCTGGACCTCAAAAGCTTGTCAGAGGAAAGAACTCCCAGAGTTCTGTGAGGTGTCAAAAACCCGTACAGAACATAAATTTTTTATGCTAGGAAGCCATTTTTGTTCATATAGTTTTATTCTTTTTTGAGTGTGTTGCCACATTCCTATAAGGTAAGTAACAATGGCTAGTGAGGCTCCTCAAACTAAGGGACAGCAAAGAAATATATCGATGGCAAACAGGTAGTCCTTAGGCATCCTTAGTATACCCTTAGTATATCAAGTAGGCTCAGGACATAAGGGTATGAAGTATGGGGACATATTTGTTTTAGGGGTCCTGGATAAGAAAAATTATTGTAGAAAGCAGCATGAGGAATTTGCTGGTGTTTAGAAGGTAAACTTAAAAAACCAAAGCAACAGAGTGTGAACATTACACAGGACAATTACTGGTGAGGACCCCTGTCTGAAACTGAGCAGCCTGTTGGTATATGTGGGACATTTGGTTGGTAAAATCACCCTTGCCATTTGGGTAACAACCTCATTACCAGTCAAACAGCAGTGCTGAAAATTAATGACCTGTATCTGACTGCCCAAAGTCTACTCTTCATAACAATGTTTACATTTGAGAATGGATCTAGCTGGTGTCAGTTACTGTAGACTATTTGAGAATAACTAATTTTACCTAGAAAGCATTAAAGCAAAAGGAAGAAAAGATCACATTTTCAGAACTCCGTAATTTGTAATGCAGCAGATGGAAGGAATTGGACAGAAATGCAAGTGTAAAGCTCATCAAAGCTCTTTTAGACTCAACTCCTCAGTGCAGAACAAAGAAAACCACATATTGTGTTCAGCTCTTCATATGGTAATGCACACCAGCTAAATTGTAAAGAACAATCCAGAGGTCTTTACAGCATATCGACAGAGTACATAGAAAATTGGATGTTCTACATCAAAATGTATCAAGAAGCATGAGGGAAATTAAAACAATGTATTACGATTAACACAAAATACACTAACCACATCTTTTTGGCATTATGCTGACATCAAACTATTTAAACTGCTTAAGGTTCAATGATACCATATGAATATTCACCTACAGGATGAGGAGATACAGAGATATTTCCTCACCTTGGAAGTCTTCAGTTGTCTGCCAGGGAAATCTTTCTCCTGTGAGATCTTCAAGAGCTGACCTAACTATACAGGAGCATTGACTTCTAGAAAATTCCACAAGATGGGGAGTGTCAGAACAAAACTGTGTTGTTCAGCCTTCTGCCTGGACCTTGTGCAGTGCAAAGGGGCCATGGAGAATCCCATTCCAAAAGATATCACCATTCATGAACAGGGAAGGATTTCTGTGATGAACATCAGGAAAGATTCATTTGACAGCCTATCTCTGTCATTTGCTTATGTACTTCACCAAAGGTGACGGTGAGATTCCAGCTGGAAAAACTTGGTAGGTGTAGCCACCACCTTCAGACACAAGTGAACTTCTGAACAGTCACTAGACTCTCTCACACCAGCTATTAACAACTGCTCTGAGAGGATAATTTGTCAGCCTGCTTAAAGAAAACCATTACTTTCCATTGCTACAAGAGAACTGAAGAGCTATCAATTCTATTAAAAAAAAAAAGCATGAGGATCTTGTTACAGGTATGTGAATGCATCTTTTCTTCCAAGAAAAAAGTGCTGCCTCCAAGACAAAGATGGTTCAAAGTAAAATGGAGAAACATAGTAAATTTAGGAAATGAGAGCAGCTAGCATCTCAAAGACAGAGCTCCTGAGATTTACCTCCCTGTGTTAGGCTTGTAGAGTAATGGCTGTTGTATTGGATGGTGTATGGTTTGTAGATCTATGGGGGCCCATCTCAGCTGAATTCTTAAACAGCTGATATGACAGAGATGTCCATTACCCAAATGGACAGCACTCACTATTGATCAGTGCTCCACTTAGCAATCCCATTTGTCATTCTTTTGCCTCTGCCCCCATCTACCTAGATAAGAAAGAAAGAAGCAGGTTTTAAAATAGTTAATCCACCTATTAGGCAAAATAAGCAATTAAAGCACCTAAGGCACAGAACCCTTGGTATATCTACCTCATCTTTCCCTATGACAGGCAGGCAGAACTGAGAAGTAGTCTTAGTATGAAAGAGGAGATAAAGAAATGCTACAGTCACTACAAACTCTATTTATGTGAAGTGTCATGTTCCTTTCATAGATTCTTTATGAAATGTTTTTGTTTCTCTCAACACATAGCAGGGGAAAAAAGCCGAAACCCCAACAAAATAAAAGCAACTACCTTACTTAATATACCAGTGAATCACCTGGGGAGATGCAGCTGCCTTTAATTTGATTTATGCAGTTAGACTACAATTACCCAGTATTCCAATATACACAGTATGTTTGTTACATAGTTCTCATATGAAAGATTAGCGTAGACATGAGAAAAGCAACACTGAAACATTTAATGTTCTCCTTCATAGTGCACATAAGCACCCATGTCACAGAGACAGAAGCTTTTTTTATTCCTTCACCAAACACAGTAACAGAAATAATTAAACATCTTCCAGACCTGAACTGCATAGTCATTAGCAAACAGTCAATGACTTGAACCGACACTAGAGCTCGAGCTGCACTTTGCGCAGGCTTTCCAACCCATTTCCATTCGGAAAGCCTTCCATATCCAGATTTCCCCTGAGAAATGTTTTACGATGCTATAAAGACTGTTAACCAGAGACGAGAGTTCCCTGGCACCTGAGCCACAGACAGAGCTATCAAATAACCCTTAATTGCTGCATGATACTGGGTGTCTGGGCTTGAATTCTGATCTCCAAATATTATCCATGCAGCTGCCTGCAGAGGTAAGACTGTTATGATAGCAGCAGATAAAACCAATTAAAATGGAGAACAGTGAACATATCAAGACCCTAACTTTCACCATAAAAACAGTGTACGAGAGAATATAACAACATAACACACACAAGTGGCAAGATGCAATGTGCTCTCTGCTGTATCAAGAACACAGCCTAGGATCTAAACTCTTTCCGCATTGGAAGGAGGCACACACATAGCCTGGGAATAGCATAGTTTGAGTGAAGGAAAACACTGCATGCTCAGGTCTAAACACAGTAGCTATTAATAATTGTATAAACACTCCTGGATTGCAAATGCTGATACCAGTAGCACATATAGGTTCATTTTAAATTTGGGAAGATGTTCACAGCTCCAGCCACCAGAATATTCCAATACATCTGCAGGGCATGTATTTTACTTTTGTCTCGCATCTCAGCAAATTCTCCTTTCCGTTCATGCAATTCTTCTTGCATCTCTGTCTGGTATTGTTCTCACCGTAATCTTCTTCATGATTTATCTCTTATTGTTGCTGCCAAAACCCCCTAATAATGCTGTAAGTTTTAAATTTTTACACACTCAACAACTAAGAAATACAGCAAAGATGTTGCACATAAAAGGGACAGCGAATAAGAATTTCTTAGCAAGCACATAAAATTTTGTTCATTTGGCAGAAAAAGGCAGATACACAAGAAGAGAGAAAAATGGGAGGGTTGATGTCAAATCTAACTAATGGATCCCACATGGCAAAACTGTAATTGACTGCCGGAAACTAGTGTTAAAAAGGAGAATCTGGTTAAATGAATCATGGACATTAAGAAACAAAATCTCAGCTTTAGCCAAAGAAAAGTTGAAACCTACAAACATGCAACATAGTGCTGCTTAGAACATCTTCCCCTCTCCACCCAGTTTCTCTCAAAAGTCATTTAGATATTTGTAAGTCACTGGGAAAAGTACTCAGTAAACAGTAAAACAAATAGGAAAAGAAATACTTTAAAATTCATCCATCCATTATTTTTGTGGTGCTATTAATCTCTATTTAACTGTGAGAACTCCATATAAAAGTGGAAAAACTACCAGAATGTAAAGTAGAACAGAGTCCTGACTCCCGTTTTCTTGTTTTTCTGATTATTTCCCTTTCTTAATACTGCATTTCTGTGATGGTGATTTAATAATGTTATTTAAACCTTGGGAAGTGATTCTCCAAGTGACATCATGTAGACAGTCTTTAACATGCTGCTTCAGTCAATTTCAGACTTAGAAAGCAAGAATATGCACTTTTTCTCCCCCTTCACACACACCCTTACAAAACCTCAACTTAAATATCTAAGTAAAACACTTCCCCCCCTACCTACCTGTTTTCTACAATTAAAGATTTTGTTTGTCCAAGCCTACCCAAATGGGCATCTGGACATCTGCTGCAGCCTTCATATTATACCTCCCTGTTCTTCACTTTGTGAGCATAACTCACCCAGAAAACAAAAAGGGAGAAAAAAGAAGGGAAAAGGGAGCATCTTATAAACTGCCTTAAATTTAAATGAGAATGTTTCTAAAAACTGATGGCATTGTTTAAATATACAAGTCATCTCTTCTCATTTATTTTTAGCCTTCAAGAAGCATTGTGCCCTTTCAATATCACCATTTTCACTGAGCCCACAGAAATTGAAACTCAAATGAGAAATGACGAAAAGCTTAACAAAACTATAACTCTATTATTCACAAATTCACGTCATGTTTGAGCTACAATTCAGCTGCTTAGTATAGTTGACTTAAAATGCTTTCAGGTATTTTTAGGCCATTTCTAAAAAAAAAATCTGCTTTTTCCTAAGCACCTCCTTTTATCTTAATCAAAATAATAACATTATTCCTGTCTGTGGGGGTACAATTCCTGAATCACAACACTTTGCTCTCTTAGTCTGCTTTGAGTCTCTGGTGTGCTTCCTTTGAATCAGTGAAGTAATTTTTGGATCACTACCTCTTTTCTCAAAATATGGCAAGCAGAAAGTCTTAGTGGCCTATTCCAACTACTTATTTCATGATTCTAACTTTCCTTATTTAACTACAAAAATATGGCTGGTACTATGCAGTGCAACTCTGTGAGGCACACAGTATTTCAGATATGTATACTACCTCTTTTCTGCATTCAGTCATTGCTTGGCATCTTATTGAGATCAATGGCTTGCTCTTGTTCGCCTCTTCTAAGAAATTAAATACTCCCTTCAGAGCAAAATGGGTTTCAGGAATGAAGATAGTTTGGCTGCTAATGCTTCCATATTACTCTCTTATGGAGGGGACACAACTCAGTTTGTCAGTTTTACTCCTCTGTAACAATAATTGCAGGTTTTGCACCTTTACTATTCACATTCACTTTGAAGTTTCCTCCCTTCAAGCTTCTCCCCTTTCTGCCCTATTCTCACTTGTTTTGATATGGCCTGCACATTTCCTGCTGTTACAATTAACAATGCACATACAGAAACAATAGCCACTGTCACAACACTCACAGCTTCAAAGCTCTCTCCAACTTGCAAGACATAATACATAGAGAGGACACTAATGAAAAGGCTGAATTTAAAATCCCATTTATCCTGAAAAGGTCGTGCCACAGTGAGATGTCCTTGGGAGATTGCTGGGAGACACTGGGCTCTTTCAATGTTGTGGTGATCATTTTCTCAGCAAGAGAATTATGCTTTACATGTCTGGACTGTTTAAGGGTGCACACATGCTAATTTAGTTTATGTATTTAGGAGAGCTGAAGCCTTTACAGAGAAAATGCAAGGGGCTATAGGTTGCAATGCATGCACAAGGGATTATGCCTGTCTCTCAAGAGCTAATGGCAGAGCTGCAAGAAGCACCTGCAAGAAGCATCAGTTCTGTTTCTTAGGAGTGTTCTTAATTCAAGACCACTGTCTTGTAAAGAAACTATGCCACAAGCAGAAGGTGTTTAAGAAAAATCCCCCTGGGGTTCATGAATATCTTGAAAAGAGTTGGACCATTTATACCCTAAATAATGAGACTAACCCACACAAAGTACAGATATATTCCTACAGGCAGTGATTGTGCTACTGATGTTTTGTTATTTGAATATCTTCATGCTATCAGTGTTCAAAATAACCTTTAAAAAAATTAGTCTGTAGGTTTAGTCACTTAGTGCATTTAGAGAAGGTAGCAGCCACAGCTACTACATGAAATTTCAGACTAAAAGACTCATTAGCTATCTTAGGGGCATGACTAGTCATTCCACACTATTTTAGGAAGGCTAGGAATTTCTGTGCACTGAAACAGATGGCCTCACAGACTGAGATGAAACAAGAGAAATGAGGAAATTTCAAAGAACAATATAATTTTAGCCACATCTTATACTACAGATTATTGCCTATGATGAAATACAATTCCTGTGCACATGGGTATAAGCAGAACTACAATCACACACTATTAACAAGCTACTCTTTGCAATTACAAACCCTGAATTCAGAGGTCTTGTAAGCAGATTGAGATAATAAATCTCAAGACACACCTTCAAAAAGACTTACTTGAGAGGCTCCAGATCTTCTTGAGGCTCCATTCCTTTATTGTTATTATATTCCTAAGTTTGAAGAAAGCTGTATTGTACGTCCCAGCTCAAGTCTAAGTCTGAGCCCTGTTATTTTAGGCCCACGTTACACAAATCTCAGTACAATACTGGGCATGTGAAGACTGGTGTAAATGATGCTCAGTAAACTAGATACCAAAATACATGTTAATGTGATTTCAACATAGTCTGTAATAAAATTTCCATAATTTTTAACAATCCTTCTTGTCCTCCTCACACAGAGACTTCTGTCACTATCTTCCCAAGTCTATGCCTCAACGAGGTATTAGTCAGAGGATCTATACTACAACTCATCACTGAAAGAAAGGATGAAAGAAGAAACACGGTGAGAAAGTGTACTTTATATCTTAATTCTTCCATTTTCATAATCATTTTCTTCTGAAAGAGTAGTTTTGTCTATGTTTTTGTTTTATGACTGGAAAACCTGTAGGAAGTAAAAACAAAGACTCTTAGGAAGTAAAAAATTCTTGGACAAGATAGTATCATGGTATTGACGAAGAAAACTGAACATAAAATATTCCTTTTTATGTAGTTCTGTAAGCATATCCTGAGTTTGTCCTGCAGAGGACCAGAAGTCTCCATGTTCAAAGGAGGTGGGGAAAAAAAAAAGGAAAATGCGGTTTACAGGACCTGGCCAAGTGAAGCTAGGAATGGTAAACTCAAATATATATAAAAAGCTTACATCTTGCAAGCAGATGGAAGCAGACATACATTCTCCAGGTCTTTGACCAAGGAAACAAGAATCCAAGCTAATGTTCTCTCAATTACCAGAGAGCATGATAAAAACATTTAACATATTAATGCAACAAGACTCAGAAACTCAGTGCAGCAGATTAGAAAATAACTAAGATACCTCAAATTCACATAATGTATGGGTATTTTTTAATGTACTTCAATTAGGTATAATTTCCTCCTAGGAGAGGCTAGGTAGCATTCTTTACTGTCAATATTTGGGACTGAAGACCTGAATTCAAATTGTCTTCCCTGCTCCCTTCATTCTGTCTCCCTCACTCACATGCCACCAACAAAAGGGTGAGTGTTGTGAGTTTGTTCATGTAACAAACTTCAATGGCACTCACTCAGAAAACATCAGTCAATCTCATGCATAGAATCTAGAGGGACAGAGGGTTAAGACAGTTAGAAGGGCAAATTCAATTTTTCATTGGTGTACCCCATGCCAAATTAAAAAGTAAAAAAAAAAAGGGAAAAAAAAGAAAAAAAGAGAAAACTTAAAGCAGGCTGACATCTGGCAGTTTCTTCTCAGGAGAGGTCCAAGATGAAAATAGCTGGGGCTCTGAAGAGCAGAATCAGCGTGCACTGGCAAAAGTGTCTCTTCAGCACAGGTGTTCTCTGTCTCTCACCTTCCTGAGTACAAAACTAACTTACACACATAACAGTAGACAGGCAAAAGAAACAACCATCCCTAATCTCCAATCTCTTGCACAAGCACCAGCAACTGTGCTATTCCCCACCTTATCTCTGCATCTAAATGGTGGTGGGGAGGGGGAAGAAGGAGATTTCAAACAGCTATTTAATGGATTTTATTAGGAAAATATACACAGCCTTCAGGTATATGAACTGCTCTGGATTCTACCTATTTTTTCAAATTTAGGACCAAAGATGTTTGAGCATGGTCTCCTCAGTAATTCAAACCACAAAACAACAAGCCAAATAGCATGGGTGATTCATCTGCTTCCATAACAGGAGGTCAGTTACTATTCTGCAGATGGGAGCATGGTATCTGGGATTTCCATTCGTTTCTTTATTCATTTTTTCCTCATTATTACTACAGTCCTGGCACCAGGACTGAACAATTACATATAGAACTAACTACTGCAACTGAGAAATACATCAGATCTTTCAGCAAAGACATTTACATTGAAAGTAACACTGGAGACAGCAACTACAAAGATATTCCAGTATTCCCCATCTATAAAACCCAATTTTTCATATCGTTCTTATTTGTCTAACTTCCCACACCTGGAACATTTCTGTTGGGTGTTTTAAACCGGAAAAAATCCTGACACAGGATGGTACAGATGGGAAGGCAGAAGGAAGGATAGCAGAATCTGTGCCCATTAGAAAATGCTTCCCTATGGAGCCTGGCATGGAGACTCCCAACTCCCACCACTACCCTGCTGTCGGAAGGTATCAAAGCCCACCAGCAAATCCCTCCCTGCATAGTGTTACTATGCAAAAGATGACAACCTGCTGATGGTACCATTTATTCAGTTAGCTGAAATAGCAGAGAATTATGGGGTCAACTATAAATGCCAGCATTCCCAATGATCCCTGACACTTTGATTTGTTATGAAAGAAGATGCATGTGAACACTTCAGAAGAGTGTTAAAAATATTTGTCAGGTTGCAAAGTCAACTTCCCAGAGTTAGGAAATGCTGAAAAGTTGCCATTTTACCTTGGTCTCAATCGGCAGCTACTACAACACAGTCCATAACAATGTGACCATGGTTCTTTTTTTTCTAGGGGACCCCTGCATCATTGACTCAGAATGAGAACAGTCTGTTCAAAGAACAGTTAATATTTTTTTTTCTCAGGAGAAAACATTTCAATTAACAGATCTGAGGGTATTTTTCCCATCCAAAAAATATTGCAACAAAAAATATCAGATGCTTCTCACTACCTCTTACCCAAGAATTTACTTTTGTTGCAAATATTGACAAACCTTACATTTAACACTTCTGTCAGCTGAAGGGTATTACTAACTGTATGGTACAGAAATGGAATTGAAGCAGAAAAAGGTTAATGCAAGAGTGACCAACAATTTGGGCCTCCTGATTTGCCATGCTTCAGGGTGTTTAGCACTTTGTCACTCATGTTCAAGACATAGTTCCCATTGACTACAATTGCACCTGCGAGAATTCACTGCTTTTGCAGATCAGATCCTGTAATTTCAACTCAAGCCACACAGCAAATCAGGAACAAGCAGTTAGCAATCATCTGTGCAACATTTAGTTTAAGCCATTTGCCTAAAACCACACAGAAACTTTTGAAAATGTTGACTTCTCTCAATAAATCATATTCTTCCTATGCCCACTGCATCCTAAGCGTTGGTGAAAATTGGGTTTTGGCAACAATGTAGCCTGTCATTGTATCACTTTCTGTCCAAGAGGATGCTCCTGCAACTAATTCTACTTTCTAAAGGAAATCAATAAAATAATAAACCACTCAACAGCAAAATTTCTAACCAAAGCAGCATTTTTACTTTTAAAGAGAAGGACCCAGGAATCGTTCAGATAACCCCAAGCTCTTGGCTATGACTATTAATCTTTGTGAAAAGTCCTTAGATAGTAAGGTGAAGAAGAACAGTAAAAAAGGCAAACGACAGCTAAGATATATAGGGATAGCTAAGACATATAGGAAAGAACACAGGGAAAATTTGGTTAGATGACTAATTTCTTTTCTCTTTAACCAGGTCAAACTAACTAACAAAAGGTAGGAGACATAAGGGAAAAACCAGCAAGATTAAGAACTCCTATCAGTATATACATGGCACTTCACACAAGTAAACTACTTTTAAAAATTAACTAATTAATCCTCACAACCTCATATTCCCATCTGATAGAGACAACTATTACAAATCTGCATTTTACAAGAGGAAATTAGGGCACAGAGATTAAAAGCTGCATTTCCAAAATGTCCATTAATTCTGCATGTCAGTCTGGAGTGCCCAATTTGAGACATTGAAAAAGAGGACATAAGATATTCTGAGGACCCTCAACTCCTGAGAAAGCCAGCATCAGTCATAAAGAAGGCATCTCAGAAAAATATCTGAAGTTTGTCAGTGTGATAGAAACAGAAAAGCACTAGAATTTAGAAACATTTTTTGAAGAGATTGTTATTAATACACACAAGTTTGAGGCAGAGCTGGGCCTGATAATAGTATAAAACTGAATTTAATATTCATTCATTAAGGCAGATAGCATTGAGAGAACCTCTGAATGAAGCACCTGTGCTAGAAAAGTAAAACAATGTAAGGAACAGAGGGGGAGGTCCAGGGAGAAATGAAGAGGGCTAAGTTATGGCCAGTCAGCACAGTTTGTCCAATGCAGACTGAATCTAGTATTTGTTGAGTTGGAAATGCAGACAAGGGGGAAAGCTGGAGTGCTTGTACACACAAGAAGCATTTCTACAGCAACAAGAAGTACACAGGTCCTGAACTCTGGCATCCACCACAGCCTCCTGAAGTCCCCACTGCTGGTCAGACCACAGATGAGCTTCTTCCTCTGCAACCTGTGTGGGTACCAAACCACATCCAGCCATCTCTACACATGAAAAGATCCACTCCTCAGAGATTCTTGTGATTACTTGCAGAACTCCCGGTTTTAAAACAGGCAAAATAAGCATTTGGAAGATACCACATACTGGGGGGGGTGTGAATGCCAAAAGTAATTCCTTTTAACCTTCTGAAAACTGGAGTTCAGATGAAGACAGCACAAATAAACCTCTTGAAGGAGTCTGTTTTCCTATGGACAGACACAATGCCTAAAAGCCACACCCAGATAGTGAAAATCTTCTCTTAATTTTTAAACTGTGGCGTCATGCAATCTTGCCTGTGATATTTACCATTTGAAATGAATGCTCTCCAATACATGGGTAACAAAGGCAGCTGACAGTGTGCAGCAACCTGAATGTCAGCCTTGGAACATATGTTCTTCCCTGTCATGTAAACCCCTTCTTCACTTCACAGTAAATGAGGAAATAAGAACCACACATTGAACCTGTCATGTTTCTTACCGCATCAAAAACACGTCTTCCACAAACATTACCCATCTGTCACGGCACCAGGCCTTGGCATGCCAAACAATGCATGCCTTTTGTGATCTCAGCTGCTAGCCATGTATATTTAGTCCATCAGCTACTGTATCAAAAGCCTCATCTCTGTGTATCTTCAGTAGAACATGAAATATAACTGTTGTCAAAGAGGTTAAGCAGATCAGCCTCCTTTTTGGCATAAAGAAGAAAATCATTATGGAATAAGAGTTCCATACTGCAGAAAGTATTCAGACCTGTATGAAATGAACAACTATGTTTCCGGTGTCTGAAGGAAAAACATACAACTTTTTCTAAGCACGTTTCTTAGACCAGTCTTGTTTGTAGAGCACTGAACACAATGTGCTCCCTCATCTGCTATTCTGGCCAGGACATTTCACAACAACCCCTCTTATCCTCTCCCCAGTCCATTTACAGAGGTTACAAAGAACTAAATTTCTGCTCTTAGGTCTCAATAAAAAAGAATGTCTGCTTTCAAACCCTGCCATTTCTTGGAAGAAGGACAGGTATTTTATCTCAGCAATTCTTACTGAGTACTGCATCATTCCAAAGGCCGTTGTTAATTACTTAAGGCTGGGGTCAGAAACCTGTGGTTTGAAAGCCACATGTGGCTCTTCAGGAGCATGTGTTTTGCTCTTCAATCCTCTGGCAGCAGCCCACAATTTTTAACAGCACACAAGCACAAGAGGAGGGGTTTTTTTGCAAGAAAGAGCCTTAATGGCTGTGTAATCAACACAGCTCCAGAAGTTCTCTTCTGTATCTGCTAAGAACAAATCAAACTTTTGACAGTCAGTTTTGTCAAGTAACAGGTCACCTCTAGCCTGCCATGAAGTTCACAAAAACATTGATATGCACACAAAACAAACAACAGAGTAAGTCATCATAGCATCAGCTTGATAAAACAGTAAGCAATACTTCCTAAAGAGTTAAAATTCTGAGTGGTAGGGATTTCATTTTGTTTAAAAAAAAAAATGTGGCCAGCAATACTAAATGTTCATTTCCTGATGGCATTATAGACTGGTTTGCAGCAGAGACTCTTCAGTACAGACTCAGTCTTTGACATCTTTTTGTCTTGTACTGAGCAGTGTTTCTCCAAATGAAAACAAACTTGCCTACACACACACACACACACACACACACACACACACACGCAGGAACCGAGGTTTTTCTTTCCTCCTGTAACTTTCTGGAGGGCAGTTAATGACTGGAAATTAGTCGAGAATGGAGGGGCCAGAACAGGAGAGAGATATAGTTTGTAAAAGCTGCCCTCCAACATTGGTACTGCTGTTCAATTCATCCTTGTGATCAATCTGGCTGTCTCTGGAACATCTGCTCACAAGCTGACAAATGATGAATCCCGTCTCAGAATCCATAAGCAGAAAAACAGCAGTCTGATAAACAGCTAACAGAAGAAATATATACACCTTTCATAACGAAGACAAATCACTCATTCTCACTAAGTGCTTCCAACAGGAACCCTAATTCTGTATTTATTTGCAGAGCATATGTACTGTGTCCAAAGCAGTGCATTAAAAAATATCTTCAGCAGCCAATTGGTTTGATTACATTATTCTTCCCCTGTGCAACAACAGCTCTGAAACAATAACAATATTAAAAGAGCCTCTATGAAACAAAACACTTCAACAGTATTTTGTGGTGTTTAATTTTCTCATTCTTGCTGTGGAGTAGGGGGATTATTGTATTGAACTCTTTTCTCCAAAAAATATCCAAAAAATATCAAGGTCACCCAATAAAGGCTTTCATGCACTTTCTCTTAAACACAGCAGTTATTTTAATTAATAACTCCAAGAATATACTGCAGGATTCTCTTAGGTTTAGATCTGGTCAGGTGATTTTCTTGACACCAGGGACACTAAGTAAATTGCAATGCTCTTCCAAGGCAAAGAATGGTCTTTTTTTAAAGCTAGGATGTTGATGAATTGTTATTTGCCATGGCCTAAGCAAGCACAGAGCACCACATCTATTCCTCCTTCTGTTCTCTCAGGAATGATGAATAGAAAAATGGAGTAGGAAAAGCTGGAGACCAGCCTGAGGTGAAAAATCTAGCAGTTATAAGCAGGATAGTTTTAACCAAACTGTGAAAAAAATCAGCCCTGTATTATTCTTCTAGTTCTGTCCTCTGATTGCTAACACAGAACATGGGAAATATTGCACTGCATTTCTCTGTCTGAAAATGGTTGCAAATAGCACAAATGAACACCCCTCACACTCTGACACACACAAAAAGGACTCCTTTAGCACAGGCAGTTTAAACCCTGACTTACAAGTTATGACATGCTTGTAAAGTCACCAAAGATGCTGGAGAGTATACAGATTCATTAGTTTGCAAGTGCAAAGTAATATTTATCTCCCTTGGAGCAGCTGGATGACTTGTATCCTACCATCTAGTGCCCACACCGTACATATTCCACACCATAATATTTACTCACAGATCATGGATAATAGAAAGTAATTATCAGATATGCAAGTTTCCATGAATTTAACAGGAATTGCACAGTCCACTAAGAGTATGCACCCCTCTAATTCTAACACAGATTCAGACAGACAGACTTGGAGATGGGTTCAATATGCCACTAAGATGGACCTGGAGAACCTCGAGCAGTGGACCCATGTGAACTGCATGATAGGGCCTGCACATGGTTCAGGCCTCTGGTATAAACACAGGCTGGAGAAGGAAGAGATTGAGAGCAGCCCTGAGCAGAAGTTCTTGGGAGTGCTGGTAGATAGAAAACTGAACATGAGCCGGCAAGGTGCACCAGAAGCCCAGAAAGTTGACCTGGGCTGCGTCACCAGCAGTGTGGGCAGCAGGTTGAAGGAGGTGATTCTGCCCCTCTGCTCAGCTCTACTCTGGTGAAATTCCACCTACAGCACTGTGTCCTGTGCTGAAACCCTCAACACAGGAAAGACATGGACCTGATGAAGCAAGTCCGGAGGTGGACCCCAAAGTCAGAAGGATGAAGCCCCACCCCCCGCAGTGAAAATAGCTGAGAGAATTGTGGTTGTTCAGCCTGGAGAATAAAATGCTCTGGAGAGACCTCATTGCAACCTTTCAATACTTAAAGGGAGTTTATAAGAAAGATGGGGAAAGACTTCTTAGTAGAACCTGTAGTGATAGGACAACAGTTTTAAACTATGAAAAAAAAGGCATATTCAGACTAGATATAGGAAGAAATTATTTACAAAGAGGGTGGTGAAACACTGTCAGAAACTGCCCAGAGAGGCTGTGGATGCCACATCCCTGGAAACATTCAAGGTCAGGTCAGATGGGGCTCTGAGCAACCTGATCTAGTTGAAAATGTCCCTGAGAATTGCTGGGGACTTGGAGTCAATGAGCTTTGAAGGTCCCTTGCGATCCAAACCATTCTATGATTCTATGAGAGCAGACAGACCACTGCTCAGCAGACTGGCGATGTTGTGTAGCGGACCCGCAGCCTCTGGGAGGCAATGATCTGCCTTGATCCAGTGTCTCTGCTTCACAGAGGATAAAATCCTGCGAGCACCAGTTTGCTCGTGCTGGATGGGCAAGTTTCTGCTGAGGTATGATCTCTCAAACATACACACCGGGCATGGAGAAGTAGAAGATGCAAATTTTGTGTCACCAGTATCAAGAGCTGTACTTCCTTTTGTGTGTTCACTGAAGTAAGTGACTATACAGTAATGGCATGAGCCCTGACATTCCTTGAGACATGGGACTACGGAAAATTCAAACTTCTCAGCTGCTGTAGCAATTCAGAAGTGACAGAGAAGTTGTTAGAAGCAACACAAAATTATATCAAGAAGTTCCTCAAGCCCAGTGACAAAACATGTAAGGTCTCCTATCAGCTGACGTACCTTAGTAAATACAAAAACTAAGTTGGTGGTCTTCATCCATGCAGACAGGTACCAACTCACAGGAGCTACCATTTCTTTTTAAATAATCCTAAGTACTGCCCATAGTCTTCTGCAAAGTCAAGACATGAATAAACTTAGCCACCACTTCCCTGATCCAAGTAAGTGCTTTAAAAGCCAGACAGGAAAGCTTTTCAGTGAGCCGAACCTTTTGTTTTCAGTATTTGGGATAAATGTCTTCTGTGAATATAAAGTAGAATTCAAGGACATCTCTTGCAGCTTCATCTAAACCCACCAACCCACTTCAGAGGTACTTCTAGAAACATGTCAACAGTTGGTTAACTTTTAACAAACTTGGCTGTACACACAATATATGTAGGCATGCAAATAGTAAACCAGTTATTCCTATTGTGACAGAAGTCACAGCAGCAAGTTGGGCATGCAATTTTATATAATTGAGTTCCAAAATCCTAACAGAACTGGGGTTTATATGGCAGAGCCATATAAAAAGAGTTTAGCACACAAGGAAACCATGAAATTCTTCACAGTCTGCGTGTATATTTTAGCATTGATTAGTACCAACCACATAGTTCAGTGGTCTTCCATAGCAACTTGAACATGACTTACTGAAGTTAATTCAAAGTTATTAAAACAGATGCGTGTAGTGCTGCATAGTTACAGAGTTCTCTCTAATTACAATTACAACTGAAATTTCCATTACACAGATGATGCTGTGCTAAGATGGCGTTGTTACTCTGCTTTTCTTCCCACCCCAACATCCTGTCTATTCTTAGTCCTCAAATAAAACGGTTTCAAGGTTGTTTTGGTTTTTCCCTTGCATGAGGTTAATATGGATTTTCCTCCAAGAACTTCCTGCACACTAATAAATTTCTCAAAACTGAAGAAAATTACTGTGAATGGAAAAAAGGACTTCTACAGAACAATTCAATAATAAAATGTTTAAGAATTCCTGGAAGAACATAAGCTGGTTTTATGTCTTTTCTAAAACAGGGAACTTGAAGGCTGGTTTTGGTTTTTTTTAAAGACAGATTTAAGGAAACACTACTCCCTTTAGTGAAGTACAACAACAGGACAATGCTACTACTTAGGCTTTGGCTGTGCTTAAAACATAAACACAAAGTAAAATAGACTTATTTTGCCTTTCTCCTACTTCACTACATTTGTTACCACGTTTCAGTATGGTGGGATTCTGCTCCCGCGATCAGCGTGCCACAAAGGCGCCTGAAGTCATTACTCACTCTGTTAATCACTAATATGAGTGGGGAAGAAGGGCCGGAACACTTTCACATTACAGTCTCATATTGCTCAAGGGGAAATAAATAGTCCAAGTGTCGAAAGAGGATGAAATATAAAATGCCTACTTTATAAACGTAAATTAAAGGTAAAGCTGTCACTCGTTTCTAAGCCTTAGCTACCCTTGCAGACTGCATTATCCATAGTCCATTGTACTTCCATAGCACTTGCTACTAATTATTTCCATCATTTTCCAAAGCCTATAAGCCTATAAGAAAGTGCTTAAATACGATTGTGTCAAATTTAAGCACTGTGGTTTCCCCAAGATTAGCATCATTTCTCACACAAGTCCAAGCAGTAAAGTTTGCCCATAAGAAGCCAATTCAGTTATGAGTACAGAATTTGTTTATTTTCTACAGGCTGCAGCTGTGTAAAGAGCTTCTTCCTCTTTGTCTTCCAAATTAACAAGCTAAAGTAAAATGTTGTAATGTTAAAAGCACTGAGGTAAAAATACTTGCATCTCCATTCCATACATTTACAGCACAGATTTCTTGCCTCCTTTGTAGCCCAGTAGCTCTGTTTTTATCTCTTCTATTGGGCAATGTAAAACTGTGCAGTTCAATACCCCTGTTTCAGGGACAGAATTTTCACAGCTGTCCAGGAGGCAAGAAATGACATTTCTTTTACAATAAGGGAAACTAATATATTGCATCAATTTCATTCAGGGAGAATTGAAAACAGATCCGCATGTTCCTGAAGGACAAGACCAAGACCCATACCCACTACCTTTCAGAATAAACACACCAAACTAATCTATAAACCCGCAGCTTAAACCATGCTGCTCACACATGGAGAGCCTCAAGTTCCTGGCAGACAATACAGTCATCCATTTTCACTGCAACTCACAGAAACCCTTATTGTTACCAGCAATGTTTTCCTCTTTTTATTGTGTAGCCAAAAGTTGCTCCTTCAGTACAAATTAATAGCACTCTTGGGATAGGAAGACCTTTGGGAGACCATTACAGGATTTCAGCATCATTTATGTCATCATCGTGCGGCGTCTCCTTCACAAAAGGGTAGGGCAGCAGGTTGTGCCCGTGTGCTTGGAAGACTGTAATGCTGGAGATTTCGTTTGTATACCCAGATAGAGGAAACCCTTGCCCTTACTGGCTTTAAAAAAGATCAGTGTTTGATTTAATAAATTCCCTGCCAAGAAAGCAGACTCCATTCTCAAAGGTTTAACACTAGTACTCACTAGGTGGCTGGGTGTCTCAGAGCATTGCTAGCAAGCTACAAAGGCTTTAACATCTGTGGATTTCCCCAGATTGAAATCAGCCCAATTCAGCTGTTTCTATACTTAGCAGTCTCTGCAAATACATGAAAGATGAGTTTGGCAAGCCTCTGTAAAGCTCTGCATTACAAACTCATCACAGTATCCTATAAATTCAGAGGTTAAAAACCCACCTATGGGGAAATGCACATTTTAAATTCAAGTTAATAAACCTGTCTTCCTTGTCTCAGTAAAACATATTGTAGTTCTGTTGCTTAATATCCAAACCTTTGCCTGTTCAAGCAGTCCTACTGACTTACTTCAGAGAAACCACTCATGTGGGTTCAGTCATACACATGCTAAAACATTTGCATGATTAGGCTAAAGTGACTAAATGTGAAGCAGACTGTCAAAACAATAATTTAAAACTCAAGTGCGTAACACTGCATGCAACTGTATATAAAGCTGAAAGAAAAGACTTACAATCTCAAAGAAAATTGATTTACTAAATACTATAGCAATAATAAAAATAGCAACTACACAAATGCAGTAATTTCAGAACATCACAGTGACAACACTTTCTAATTTCAGAACATCACAGTGACAACAAATCATACTGATCAGAGACAGCATCTATGTGTGGTAGGTTTCTGTTCCTAAGTCCTTTTAACAGAAGGGTTACAGTCCCATTTTTTTCCAAGGAGATTATGGCCCACACTCATATATTCAAATTATGCACAGATGCTACACTTTTGTTCCTGCCCTCATGAATCTTGAAAACAAATAACTTATAAATAATGTATTCATTACAGTAGCAGTGTTGTAATCGCTCAGATCCACCTAAAAAAGCACCAAAACTCAGAACCAAATATGTGTGCTGGTTTAATCTCCATAAATATTTTTTTCAAGTGTTATTTCCTCAGTAATACTTCATGTCCCGAGGATGATTCATCCCTCTCCAAAAAAAGTAAAAATCAAGATAGACTCTACCAATGAAAAACAACGGCATTCTGTATGTACTCAAATATCATGGTACTGATGCAGTATCTTAACACTGCTCTCCGTGCCACATCTGTTATGAGACATGGCTCCTGGTTGTCTGTCCTAACAGCCAGGCTGTTACCAGCATGCAAGATGTGTGTGCTCCCTCTGTTGGCTACCTTGCTCTTTGGTAGCAAAAAATCCACATAAAAGGAGAAAAAGCCTTACTGGGAGGGAGCACTATTTTAAGTTTTTGGCCAGGACATGAAAAATTATCTCCTATGAAACGGAGAATGAATTTAGAAAGAGAGAAAACACACAAACGACTAAATGTCTGAACTTCACTCAGCACTTGACCAGGCCTTAAATTTTGCATGCATAAATATGTGCTCTCAGAGTTTTCTTTTTCTAATGAATTAGTGACATTCTAAATCTTCTTTTTCTAATGAATTAGTGACATGTATTTCTAAAACCATCAGGTTCAGGCATGCAAAAATTGTTTGGATGTCAAAGTACTGGTAAATCAAAATGCAAAAACCACTATGAAAAACTGTGCAGCTGCTTATTTGCTTGCAAATGCCAAAGTTAAGCCACAAAAGCAGATTTGGAAAAATACCGGACTATCTATGCATATTCATAGTATGTCATACCAAGAAACCTAAATCAAAGTTTCTGTAACAAATACCCTTTTAAAAGGTTTTAAAATAATTCATACTTAAAAGAAGTGAATGCCAACAGCTATTTCATTCAGCAACACAAATTAAGCAATTATTCTGGCTTGGTAATTATGAAGATTCAAAGGGGTGATATTGGTCATAATACTGCCTCCACTTTCAAGACAGGTAATTAACTTGTATGATGTCAGCAGTTCAGACCTCTTTGGTCAGTAACACCATCGAACAACTGTATCTCAGGCACACCAGGAATGCAGGCACTCCTGCCGAGAGCCTTCACCCAGGAGCTTCTGAAGCCAGCAGAGCTCTCTGGCAGGGGAAAAATAATAAAACAGGGAAAGACTACATTGTAAACAGGGCTCTCCTGCAAGGCCACAAGTTGTTAAACAAAAATATATTAGGTAACAACAAGGCTTAGTGCGCCACTGACTTATTAGTCAACACAGGGGTGTGCGGCTGGCTGGAATTCCCAAATCAGATTGTCTGCCAGACAGTCAATTCCATTACACTGCTCTGATAAAACCCGCAAAACCTTCAGACAGCTATCCTCCTGCAACGTCTGGCAGGACATCCAGCAAGCAGATCTGTGCAGTCCCAGGAGCAGAGGTCTATTCTCTCTTAGCTTTCTAGCTGGTTTCATTGTGACTTCTTTGTTTTGCTCACCCAGGATAAACTGAACGCCAGCCTGCAGAGCTGCACTGGGTATCAGTTGACATCCCTGACAGAAAAACAAAGGTACTGCCTAGACTTTACTACAACATTGTACTTAAAGTATCAATAGCTTCAAGCAATCCTACCTTATATTATCAGCTCAGTCATCATTAGATATTGTGGCTGCTGTACTTAGCACTGTTTAAAATACAGGAAAACCAAGTCATAGTTTTTGCCTGCTGAGGAACTGGTGTGTACAGAGCATTGCTGACGAGTGGATATGAAATACAAACATATTTCTTTCTTGACAGCAATGAAGTGAAGATACCTTGGTCTTTGTATTGCACACAAAATGATACTAGATCTCAGCTAAGGCTAATGGTCAGAAAAGCTTGTCCTCACACGGTAACCTTCAGAGATGAAGATCATGCATGCCCTTGACACTAATCAAGTTAAGGTATTCTCTCACCTTCTTTTTTTTTTTTTTTTTTTCCGCCCCAGAAAGAAGGAAATAAAAACACTGTATTCTATTTTATCCTGACTATTCCTATATGAATACTCCTCTGCCTCCATCAGAACTCAGTAAATAACAGCTGCATAATTTTTGCTCTGTGGGGCCCAAGCTTGGGCTGCTAGGGTAAAATCCTCATATCTGCTCAACTCTTTACATACCAAAATGAATGGGAGTTGTCTTTAGCAGAACGTTCAGTATAACATTCCTCTGGCAGAAGATATACTTCAAGGGCAATAGAAAGCATCTCTGTAACTTCTCTTTTAAAAGTGTTCTGCCTGTGGCACTGAGGAGCCTTACAAGAATCTAGGCTGAGGGCACAGAGTGGACATGTCTCTCTTGAAAAGATTCTGGGGAATGATGGCAGAAGACAAGAAAAACCCTAAATCCCGAAACTCTGGGACTGCAACAACAAATAGGTTGTAACTGCCACTAGTTTCTACCTTCTCCTCAGCTCTGAGTTTCACATCTGCATGTTTCTTCAAGAAACATAGGCCCAGCATTAATATTAATACTGAGCACTTTAGACAACAAATACAGAAAGTAAACACAGACATCTAGGCATCCACCCCTGCTATATGCCACACTGAGTAGTTTTAAGCTACCAAGATAGAAAAAGATCTCAAAGAGTTTGCCAGCCGAGAGAGTAGTCCATCAAAAATGCAGAAAAATAGCATACAAATAACATGTATGGCAGTCATCTTGAATCTGGGATTCAAATTATTATTCTTCAAATTACATTAGCCAGCGAATAGCTTCCCTCCAACAATTCCAGTCTTTTAATAAAGAACTGACATAATATAGCAACATTGCTTTCAATAGGAAAGAGGATATGAGAAGGTCAAATGTAGCTGTGTGGGGGTTATGCTCCACGTAGTTGTAATAAGGAGCATCAATGTGCTTGGTCCCAAAGATTTATGAAACCAAATGTGACTAGGTGCTTACAACCGCGGCTTAAAGCATATTTAAAAAGAAGGGTAGAAACATGGGTCCAGTGCTATTCGTACTTTTCAGAAAATACATACACCGTGAATTCTTAAAACTCCTTAGCCCAAAACCCAGTAGTAATCTGTGGGACTGCTGATCCGCCTGTGACTAAATACAGAGTAACTGTCTCTCAAGGAATTCATCAGCATGTAAGTTGAATTAAATAACATAAAGAATAGAAAGAACATCTTCTCTCAAAGCAGGGCAAATAAATTATTGAAAAGAATTTTTTTTAAAAAACAACTTTTCTTCTTTGCTGAAGAGGAAGGTTTCTGTAGTGATCTCTGCAGTACAATGAGTGGAATTGCTGAGAGAGAACGTCAGTCATATTTTAGGTCAAACATAAACAGCAAAGATAGCTGCTGATACATCTGGGAAGCCCATTATCCTTTAGAAAAGAAACTTACTTAAATTTCGAACTTCAAAATAGAAAAATCCAGAATGCTTTAAACTGAAAGTAGACCAGCCTTTGATATAAAGTATTCATAATGGTTCTTGTCACTAACCAATTACCATGAAGTACTTTGAGATACCAAAAAAAAAAAAAAAAAGAAAATCTGAAAGGTTCTAATGAAATTTACTTCAAATTCTACAGGTACCTACCGTTAAGGTTTAAGTCCCCTGAATTTAACTTTTTAAAAATATTTCTTACATTATGAAACAAATGACAGTACAAATCAATCTATTCATAAGAAATCTATCACACCATAAGAAATATTTGTGTAATGGGCTACGGGAGAGAAAAGGATACTCAGCTCATATCCTGCCTCAGCCCCTATGATACTGGCCTGCTTTAGTACAGCAGCACAGAGAAGCCTTACTGCTGAGCAGCATTCCTCTGACTTTGAGAGCATACCTGTGCATATCTGTAGTATCTCAAAATCTAGCAGAGGCAAACATACCTTTGCAAATCCTAGAATCACTGGCAGTTAACCCAAATATAATATACAATAATCATCACTGTACAAATGCAAGTCATTGTAAGAGGGCTTTTAACTACAGTTTTAACTACAGTAAAAATACAAAAACAGGATCACAGAATAAGTCACCCCTCAAGCTCTGAAAAATTTATTTGTCCTCTGACAGCTATCAAGTGAATATGTATCTGATACATTTTTTCCTAACCATACTGAAAAAAATAAAGCCAAACAAAAAACGAACAAAACAAAACACCAAGAAACAACAACAACAACAAAAACTAAACAAACCTTTCAGAGTAAGTGAACCAAACTCTCATGTTTAAACAAAGGGGTTTGAAATAATAAACATTCTCCTTTCCTGCACTTGAGACCATGCTGGACTATTTCAGTAGCTATTTATACCTTTACTACAAAGAACACTTGACTTATGAAATAGGTTCACAATCCCTTTGAACTGGCACAGATCCACACTGCTGCAAACAGATGTTTCTGCTGACACAAAGAAGAGGTAGTGAGAAGGGAGAAGATGGGAGAATAGCAGATAGCGTTTCGCAGTAGCAAGATGACTTTGCAGATGGAATCGGTACGAGTTTTGCATATTTTTTTATTAGTCTACCTAGGGAACAGGTATCACAGTTCATCAGTGATCAAGATTAGTATTTTATGCCTTTAGTGCACCATCAGGGTTTCCACACGGTTTTCTGAATTCTGGTTTCTCAGCAACTGATAAGGAGACTAGTAAGAGCTTGTGATAAAATATGAGTGGTCCAAAATAATATATGGATAGAAAAGAAGATGCAGCTGTCAACAGCCTTAAGGACGAGTGCAGTCAAGAACTTGTTCTGGTGACAGAAATGTCTAATAGTGTTTGTTATCATACTGCTAACTACACCTCAGTCAGTGACGAAATCAGCCTTTCCTTATTCAACTCATATATTTCTCCTTAAAATAATAGTAGATTTAAATTTGGGATAAAAAAATTCTGTACCTACACAGATGGCGGTTCAGGGCTGGCATGGTTTCAGATATCCGTGTCTTTCAGTTAGTTCTGGAGTAACTACAAGGCATGGGTCTCTAGCATTTTCAGCATTTCAGAAAACAATGATGCTCACTTGGTCATACAGGACCATCCACAAGCTATGTTCAGCTAGAGATGAAAAAGAGGATACACAGAAAAATATTCTAAATGACACCTGTGAGTAACAAAGCACCAGGTCTCTGCAATTCTTTTATCTACTTCCTCCTTTTTCATGACTTCCTAAAGGGTACTACTGGAATATCAAATTATGAATATGATAGGGACAGCAAGTAATGTGAGACAGCCATTTGTTTAACAGGGCTAACCCCAAGCCACTAGTGCTTGCACAAGCTGTTAAGCTCTGTCATTACACCAGAGCTTTCCAGAGGCCAAGTGCAGAAGGGTCATCTCTCTGAGAAACTGTATACCCTCTACTTCGTGTTTTGCTCTCTGGGGTTAGCTGTAATGTGACCTTCAGAGTGACTTGAGGCTCGAGGTTGGAAAAGTACAGATGCTGCAGCAGATCTGAAGAGCAGCAGTGGTGTGAGAGGAGTTCCAAGGCAAAGCCAAGAAGAAAGTCCATGATGCTGCAGGGCAGACGCGTGGCCCCCTCAGCCCCCACCTTACGCCACAGGCTCTGTGTGCTTTCTATGCACAGAAAAGGAAAGGAAAGACGGAAGAAGAGTGCATGTGATACAAAAAACCAAAAATTATGAGGATTTATGAAAGAAAATAATACAAAGCCTGCAGCTCAAGATATCGGGCTGCACACTAGAAATCACTTTCAATTTAGCTAGGATGTTCTGGTGATCAGACAAAACCAGAAAAAAAGTATGCACACTTGATGCTTTGTATTTATTATAATCTTTATGTAAATGTCATGGTATCTTTAATTTTCTTTGCTAATACAATTTCTGGCCTTCCACAGTGAAGTCTGTGTTTGTCAAAAGTACAATTTTTCCATTACACAAGATTTTTTAGCATCTCAGGGTAAATGTTTAAACAAAAGATTAGGGAAAACACCATTCAATTGCAGTTTTTTGATGAGGCAAACATCATGCTTTTAACATGCCCTTTAAAATGTCTTTTTGCTACTGTTTCAGTTTATGTTCACTGTTATCGTAAACTATAAATATAAAAATTACGTGTATGTTCTGACTGGTTGGTATGTGTCTGCTTTCATGCGTGAACCTAAATAGAAACTGCTTCTGCTCCAAAGAATTTGTACTCCAAGAATCCCAAGAAACAAAGGGGCTCAAAAGTTCTCCATCTATCATCCCTTTATGTCCAAGGGTCTTGAGGAGAAAGGAGGAAAAAGACATCAATATCTTTCTCTTCAGACCCAGCATTACAAGCATGGCCCAAAGAAATATAGTAATTACTTTTGCCAGTATTCCTGACTTGGTTATTGGGCATTTTGGGTTTTCTTTCCCTCTCCTAAATTATAAAAAGAGAATGTTTCAAAATTACGTCAGTTTTCAGATAGGGAAAATAAAAAAGAAAAAGAAAGACAATAACAGAATGCATAATGCTGGCCATTCACAGACAACTTTTAAGGAAATTTTAGGCACAAATAGGTATGGAGAAAAAAAGTTAATTATAAATGACACTGTACAACTCCTATCTAAGAATCTTGCGTTTTGCAAAAGAAAAGGTTATCCCAAAGTCTAATAAGACATTATGCCTGAATGTCCCTTTCTCACACGCCAAAAGGTACTGCTATTGTTCCCCAGCAAGGCAGACAGCTGGCACTGCGCTCTGAGCGCCAGCACGGCTGTAGCCAGCAACTCATTTACGACCCCAGCATCAGTCAGTCAAAGCAGATCATTTAGCAGAAAACCTCCCAGGCTGGTAGTCTTCCCATCCCTCACTCCCCCCACATGGCAGCAGACAGGTCCGGTCAGGCTGCACAATTCTCGGCCTTCAAAAGCCCAACATTTTTCATGTTCATTTGAGAGGTTCTTTCCCTTGGATTCAAAATGCTTTTACAAACGTGTTAGTGGGTGAGAGCTTTCTATTCTCATGCTAGATGTGATTAATTTGTGGCATTCACGTGGCTAGTTCTGCACAGACAATGGGAATGGACTGGCTCACACCCCATCTACAAGCAATTTATGCCACAGAAGTTCAGACTTAAAAGAAAAAAGGCTTTGAGAGTAGCAAGTTTCCTGCTTGTTGTGGATGGAGCTGAGTGAAACACAATTGAGTATTTCTGCAAAAAGAAAGAAGATAGCTCTATTACCAATAGCACAATTATTACTAAAACTGACCTGATAGAGACAGAAGAACCTTTTTCTCATTCCTGCACAGATAAAAACAAAACACTTTAAAAAACCAAGACCTGATTTGTAGATTTTCTTTAGTTCATCCAGCAAACACTACACACTAAGAAAGCAGGGACAGGAAACCTGAATAAAAAAAGTTTTAACCCAGACACTCAGATCTCCCTCTTTCATTTACAATTACAGTTGCAGAAGCACATAGTAAAATAACAAGAGGAATATTCTTTGAATCCTCTTCTCTTGGTATATTATTCTAGTTAAGGCCCTCAATGACAGTCCTATGCAGTTCTGTTATCAATCTCAGGGCTTACTTTTGATGGACTAAGATAGTAAGAACTCACTACGATTCATCTCTGTCAAAGAATACTTGAACTTTCTTTACTTCAGTGTACCTTCTGTACAGACAAGTGTTGAAGATCACCTCTCAGCCCTCCCAAATAAGCTCACTTGTACCATACATCAGAAAGACAGCCCTGAGTGAAATTCATACATAGATACATAGATACATAGATATGAGAGTGCACTGGACTGAGATTTTATCTCCTATATATACACATTTGCTGGCCTAACTAAACACCTGGAGTGCATTATCAGATGCATAGGGTAAACATGCACAGATTCTAACCTGCACCTAAAAACCAGCTCTCAGTGTTAATCATAAGGCAGTACCTTTCAGTTCTTCTGAATGCCTAAGGTAAGCTAAGGGCATTGCACAGAGCAGTCTCAGACCATGCTGCTTATCATTATTAGAAGTATTTAATTGTTTGCTGCCTCTCTGGACAGGTTTGAGAGAAAATTGAAAGGTCCAAAACAGGAAAGCAAAAAATAGGCAAAGAGTAATGGATGTCTACTTAACCATACACCGGCATGTGTTTAAAACTAAATGGACCAAATTGCAAAGAAGAGCTGGTGTATCCAAAACGCAATATCAGTAAATGGAAGGTCCTCTTAATTTCTATCAATTAACCCAGTACCTTAAAGTCAGCAATTACATACGGAAGCATGCCCTGCAGTGGCCTTGAATTTGTTTCATAGCCAATGCATATAATTAGTCCTGATTAATATCCCACATTGCACATCAACAGCATCAGCAAACCTGAATGATCTACACTGCTGCTGCCACAGGAAGCCTTAGAGGTCTGATTGGTGCTTTTATCAAAGCACTCTGCCCAAATGAGATTGAGGGCTGATTTGGCACCCACACTCCCTGATTTATTGAGAGAGAAACTGCGCTGCCTTCCATGTAATCATATTAATCCCTTACATCAACTAATTAAAACACAAGGAAAGATTTTACTTATGTGTAAGCAATTACAACAAGTTCCTGGTTGACGTCCAAATGGATTCACGACATTAATTTGTGAACAACAAGGCCTCGTGTATTAGGGAATTTTAACAGGTGAGTCAACACACAGTATGCACATTTGCATTAATTGTGAACACATTACAAAGCAATAGGTGTGAACCTTACCTAAACTGAAGAGTATTCACAAGACTGTTTCTAAAGAAAAACAAATAAAGCTTAAAACAAAATAAATTTCCAAGGATATACACAAAACTTACTAAAAACCTCTGCAAGAATAGCTAATTTTCTACTTCTACGGAAGTATGTAATTTCAACTGCTTCAGTAGAATGTACATTTTGCTAACATTAACTTCTTGGATTAAATTTTTCTGTAAGTGAAAGTGAGTGACTAATGGTGGAGCTGGTAGCAGCTGTTTTTGGGGATCACTCCCAGCTAAAAAGAAAGTGGTCTGTGCAAAAATCTTCATCAAAACCTGTGCAACCTGCTGTGTGGCTTCTGTTCCCTCTGGTTCGCCTCAGTCAGAATGGGAAGTGCTCCAGCATGAGGGATGCATATTATCTGACATGGGGATAGCACACGAGAACCCACAGGGTCAGTGATCCAAGCCAAGGCACACAGAGTTAAAGAAACACACTGTGGTTACAAGCTTGAAGTACCATCAACCATCAGTGAACATTTCACTGTGCAGATGGTTTGTTGTCTGGGTGCAGCATAACACACCTAAAGCCAATAAAAATGATTTTTATTTTATTTTGTTTCATTTCATTTAATTTCATTTTTAGTATTTTTATAGTTTATTTATTGTTTTAATGTTATTGTTTTGGGGGCATGATGCTAAATTATGCCACCCACCTTACAAACTGCCACTTAAAATATAACAGCAAACAAATGTATGTCAGCATTTTGCTTTCTGAATGAAATCGTACCACAATTGATAATCCACGTTCCCCTCCACACTACCAGAAAAAATACAGTGGGATTCTCCGGCTAGAATTTCTAGCATGTTTCAAATGCAAGGGCAGTCAATGATTCTCATACTGACAAGGGAGTGTACATACACCCTTGTGTGTGAAGGAATACACAGCAGAGGTACAAGCTTCCTTTACTCCCGAGAAATGAAAGGCTTGACATATTTTAGCAACTACATAACACAACTTGGGAGTATTACTGTCTGAAAAGTAATGGTTGCTCCCTAAAGATGATATTTATTATTCATACACAGCAATTTCCCCACAGCCCAGCAAAATCTCTGTGAGAGCAGTACCATAGAAAACCTAGCTAAGGATATGCATTTTGAACAGACATAGAGTACTAAATATTATAAAGAAAGTACAATTCCCTGGCTTCAGTCAGGAGCGTACCAGTGTCTTTGGAAAGGGCAAGGAGCAGTGGTAGGGCTGGGGTCGGGGTTTGGGTTGGGGAGGGAGAAGGGGTGAGAAATATGGAGAAAAAATCTAGAACTGCTTCAGTGCAGACTAATTTAGTAAAAGTAGAGAAATTTAAATGGATTGTGTGAACTCCTCCTCTCTCTGCTGAACCGATACTCTTCCCACATCTGTCTTTAATTGCCCAGGGCACCTCCTGCTGTCTTCCTCAACACTGGCACTCTGCCTTGCCAAGAAATCCTTAACCTGATCGGCTGTATCCTGATCAACTGTACCACTACAAGATCTTATCCAGAGATAGAAGAAAAGAAAATGGCTCAGTGAAATAACAGACTTTAAGCCGCAATACTGTTCCAGCCCCAGTTCCCTGCAACATCAGTGCAACCCAACCTGGCAGCAGCAAGTGGCTCCAGTCCCACAGGAAAGCAAAGCCATGGCATTGAGAGAAATACACGTTTCCTTGAGCAAATGCTGAAATTTTATAGGCAAATATTTATGAGTCATGAAATAATTTTACATCCTGCTAGACAACTTTAGAGCACATTGTTTGGAGTTTTTGCAATACAAGGAACTATGAACATAAGAGTTTTGTATCTTACTGTCCCTTCCATCACACTCCTATTCTTCATTCGACCTTCACACTTAATTCAATCCTCCCTTTTCATATTGTTTTGTGACTGGGGTTTGACAAAAGCATTTTGTAGCAACAGTTTTGTGCAGCACCAGAGTGGGGCCCCTTTTATCAATGCCTCTGTACTACCTCAGGGTTTTGACAGAAAATCCTATGTAACACAGGCAGTGAGCTTTTCCTGCAGCACATTCCCACCATCATCAATTGGAAACGCTTACTTAAGAAAATCTACCAGTATGTTCCACTTGGCTCTGCCCACTCCTACAGCAATGCTGGTGCTGGAAACAAGCACCAGGCTTACTCTGAGAGCTGCCACTGCCAGCTCTGAAAGTTTCCCCTCACTTAACTACATTACTTCAAACGTGCCATACTGGGTGCTGGTGGCCGGGGAAAGCCTCCTGTCTATCCCTGTGGGAGAATATGTCCCAGGGTAAGGAGGTGCTGGCTGCTCTGGGAACCTTTGCCCTATGGCTGCTCTCCCCCACAGCAAACATCTCCAAGAGAAAGTGGAATCTACAAGTGAGTGGAGTCATAATGACTAAAGCAAACAAGAAATCATAACGACCATTAGTTTGTCTGCCCTCAGTTTATTGTTCTGCTTTAGATAAAGCATTAATCATATGGGGAGGGGGAAAGGGGAGAAGAAAGTAGTAGTGAAAGCAAGTATGCTATTCTCTTGCATACAGTTACCTTCTGGCACAATATTCTGGATGCAAAGTTCCTGGCAATAAAACATGATGGTTTCCTTCTATTGGCCATTATTCTCAGCATGCAGCATTAAAGTCTGCTTTGTGTAATAACAAGTCTTTGAAGGTTTCACTGGTGAAATGTTCTAGACTATCAAAAAGTTTAAAACACAGCTCATGGTTTCCCCTTTTTTTTGAGGGTGGAAGAAAAGCTGTGAAAAATTTCTGAAAAAACAAAAATCAATACATATCAACTTTGGTAGCAGCAGCTGTTGGCAAGTGTACCTTCTTTGAATAAAGCTGTCAATATAGCTAAGAGCTTAAGGGCCATTTTCAAGGCAGTTACCTTTCTGGACTAAAGTTAATGATTATAAACATTCTTTGTTTCTGCCCCATCCCCACACTCTGTGTTTTCCTGTGGTAATGAGCAGAGTCGAAGTATCGCTTTTATGTGCATGTTGCGAGCACAAAGAAGGGAGTGTGATATGATGGCAAAACTACTCCCCCCCAGCCTGCCTCCTTATAAAACAAACAAGCAAACAAAAAGCAACAGCAAACACCATGCTAAATCCTTCTGATAAGGGGGAAAAAGAAAACCATAATTTGATTGATTGTGCTTAAGGCTGTAGAGGAGTCATCCTCACATAACTACCACACTGGATCCTGGCATGCATCCAGAAATTTGAAGCGCTAGAATTATATATGGTGGCATGTGTCAGGCCATTTCACTGCACCTAACAGTTGTCTCCAGCTTCATTTCAAGCTAATTAGCTGCAAAGTCACTTGAGAAAATTCTCCCCTTCATGGGGATTTCACATTAAGAGCTCTAAAAAAAATCATCCCCTACTACAGGACTGAGGAACGTGGAAAGACTAAGAAATGCTGCACTAAATTGAGATGATCAATGTTTACTACAAATCAGTCAACACTATCAAGTACTAATAGGGCAGAATCAAAATTAAGAAAAAAAAAGAAAAAAACAAGAAGAAGAAAGAAATCAATAAAATTAGTCTGGCCAACAACAAACCTCATGAGTTTAACTTGATATGCCATTAATATGAAAAGAATTTGACAGTTTACATAAGGGATGTGACCTGGTGCCAGCAACCTCTGGCTTCTACATTTTCCAGATGGCAAGAGATTAGGCTAAAGTCTTTATTCTCATAAGAAGATTTTTTTCCTCCGTGGAAAAACTATAAAGGACAATTCTGTTCCAAACTTCAAGTCTCCTTCACAAATGTCTACTCAATTCTAGGCCTTAACTAATGTCTATTAAAAGAAGCCTTTGGGTCTGAAGTTGTGAGGAAGAAAAAAAATAAAAAAGAATTAAGAAAAAAAAGACTTAGGCAAACCTAAGTTTAATGCTAGCCTTTAAAAGATACATTGACAAAAGCAGTGGGGGAGAGTTTGGACTACCATTAACTTAAAGGAAAAGGTTGGCAATTTTCAATTGTGGATGTGAACGCCTACTTGAGTTTGATCTTGATGGACTTAAAACAGGGAAAAAGTTAAGCCTACTTACATATTAAAAAATGCAGTTTTGTTAAATTCAGTATGCACCGTTTTCTCACTTTGATTTATACCACCATTGACAAAGCCTTTGAAGGACATTCCGGTTTAATATGGTAAAGAGCCACAGCACAGGGCATTGTCTCTGCTTTGCAAACGTTAATATGAAAAATCATCCCTTGACAAAGCATGACACTATTTTCCATTAATCCCTGAAATACAGAGAAGAGGGAAACTGGAGTCTTTCATTGCCTCTCATCCAGGGGAAGACATGGATGAGTAATCAAAGTGGTCCATAAGGTGAAAATAGATTGTGTGGAACGTAACTTTTGCAGGCAGAAATTCGTAACTGATCAATCAGAATAACATTAAAAAAAAATAATCAAAACATATTCTTCAGTGCCCAAGGTATCAAAAAAGTCAACTGTGAGAGTTGTTCACTTCTCCCTTCAACCATCAGAAAGTATTACCTCATTTTTTGCTTTACTGGCATCACCATAGTAATCCTTTCCCTGCAAGTAATATTCCCCAAAGGCCACCACCCCCTCCAGCACATGCCTTCAACACCTCGTATCTTTGTGCCTTATAAATTGAGTAGTCTCCGAAGACTCACAGTAAATTCAAGTGCTGAATACACACCAAACCTCAGCCATTAAAGGAACATCTCCAAATCTAAGCTTAACAAGTGCTCTACACAAACCAGATTTTAAAATGATCAACATTTTGGCTCTGTCCAAGATGTGGAGAAACAGAGTAGCTATTACCAAGACATTGTTTCATTAACTAACCTCCTCTTGCCTCCCACCATTAGAAAGTCATTTTACACATGATCATCTTTCATTTCCAAACATTTAGATTGGTAAAGATAAATTTATAGTACTTTCCACATTACAATTGTGACACTCAGATTCACGGACTAGAAAAGTCCAGCAAACACATAACTTTAGAAAGTAATTTAAGGAAGTGAGCTAAGAAGCTTACATCATACTACCAGGTTTTCCTCAGCCGTCTAGGGGAGAAAAAAAAAAGGATAATATACCCAGTAATCACTTTATAGGCTTCCTTTGGAAAGAGTAAATGATACAGTTTTGTTCATAAAATATTTTTAGGAATGGTGAAATAATTAGTGTTAAGGCTCAGGGATGTAAAAATATATGCCATAAAGTGTTCTCTTACAAAAGACAGCAAGGTTTTCTTTAGCCAAGGTATTTTGCCATCCTGCACCAGTTCTGAAATCTTCTGTGATTATCAAATTAGATAAATGAGGGGTTTGACACACTCTTAAATAACATTTCTTTTCAGACCCACACTTCGGCCAGCCTCGGGCTACACTGCAGCAGCAGGGGACAGTTAATCCTCCCAAAGACTTTTCCCCACATCCTCACAAGCAGAGAGCTGCTCTGCACCAAGTAAGAGGAGTAAATCAGTTTCATGATGATTTAGAAATAAACTTGCTCTTTGCCTGTGCTGCTGCTTCAGGTGACAGCCACTCTGCTACTCTCACTGCATCCATGACACCTCCTCTGAGGTTCCCAGTGTAGCCTGGTATTACCCTAGTAAGCCAAGGCAGGTTTGTACACCTTACTGGTGGTATTTTGTTTTAAACTCAGATTGTTGGAACCAAAGCTTGATCATTTATTCTAAAAACTCATTACCTGGACGTGTAGCTGAAGGCAGCAGAACCTTCTGAAAGAATATCAAAATACTCTCTTTGTTGCTTTTGAAAAGCAACTGGGGGAGCAATGCCTTCAGCTTGATAAGCTTTTGCTAAAAACATATCATGAAGCTCTTGATATTTCTCAAATTCTCAGAGACGATTTGATTCGGTCAACAAACAAGGAAAATTTAGAAGAAGGTTAATTCAGCGCAGCAGAGGATTCAAGAAAGCCATGAAGAATTAACTGCCTTTTAATGCTCAACTTACTTATGTTGGCAGCTTCTTTTTCTGCTTTCAGTAATATATTATCTGCCCAATATTTCTCAATGTCCTTCAAAAAGGCAAATTTCTTCAGATTCTTATGAAGACTTAGCTCCCTCTCTACAAATAGTGTACTTTAAGTTCTTCCCCTTTTCCTTCTCATGCATCCCTCAGTTCCTATATATATATACAGTTTTGGTTTTTCTTTAGTTACACTGTAGTGCATTTTCACTCTGCTCTCTAATTCATATCTGTTTATTTCACATTTTTCGGACATACTCAGCAGAGAACTGCAAGACCAGAAGACAAGGAGTCTGAATTACTCTGAGTCGGTTTTGAATTTTATAGGGAGAAAAGACCTGGTATTTGACTACTATTGAAAGAGTACTAGATTCTAGAGATGAGTGGAACAGTTGAAAATTCCTTACATATATCTTGCTTTTCAGTTGCGAAAAGCTAGTCTCTTTTAGGATGAAATCAGAAGGTTCTATCTTGACAAGGAAGAGCTGTAGATTGGTTTGTAACAACAAAACAAAACAAAACAAAATAAAACAAAACAGACAAACAAACAAAACCAAACAAAAATCAACAACAAAAAACCCCACAAATTACAGTTCTACAAAGAACAGTGCTAGTATAATATAGTATAATATAGTATAGTATAGTATAATATAGTATAATATAGTATAGTATGGTATAGTCTAACAAAAGAAATCTGATAACTCAATTTATCAATGTGATTAGTAATACACTCTGTGACTCATGATTCAAGTACAAGTCCTATGCAATCTAGACAGCAGGGCACACATTATCAGTAACAGCTAACTAAAATAAGTAATATTAAAAGTACCAAACCTCAATTTTTCTTCGGTAGCTTGTGGTGCTCCTTTTAATAAAAGCCACTTTACAAGTATCTAAACCAAGTCTCTGTTGTTTTTTATCTGAACGGGGGGGCTGAGGGTGAGTCAAAGGGAAACATCTTTACAATGCTGGTAACAGACTGTAATAGGAATATCATTAAATAAATCCTTGCAATTTTGTATCCAGTGGCTGAGATACCTGTGCCGTGTACATTGCAGATACAGAATTCTCATCCTTTAATCAAAATGAGACTGAACAGCTGCAAGAGCAACAGAAATTAAAGTATATTTGGACACAGTTCTTGGTTTGTCTACTTCTTCTCTATGCCAGTAGATGACATTTTCCCCAGATGGTATGCTAAATTGTGTCCACAGATCAAAAAGACCACAGGCCAATCAAACAGGTTTTCACCTTTCATTGCCAGCACTTCTTTTCAGGTCACAAAACCTAAGCCAAGTTCTTCACTTTCAAAGCAGTAAACAGCATTCTCATTTCGTGTCTCCTTCAAAGTTCATCTGAAGCTGTCATTCATATTTGGTTATTGTTTTCTTAAATGAATTAATCACAAATATATGAACAATAAGTACCCCTCTGGAATTCTGGCAAACGATCTGTGTATTTGTACATAGCTGCTGTTTACCAGCAGTGTTTTCAGTAAGAGTGAAAAAAAGCACATCTCTCTTTGTCTCAAGGATAGTGACTCCTATCTATTAAAACCTCAAGAGATAATGTTGACAGAACTAGAGCTGAAATTTGTTTAGCAGCACTTTGAAATTAGAGCAGCTCTTCACAACAGTGGGACTTTTCTACTATGCACCTAACATTCCAGATGGACTGCATCCAAATACACTTGTCCAACACAGAACAAGAAAGAATATCATTACAAAATATAAACTGATATCAGCTTGCCCTCTCCCTCCTTAGATGAAATCTGAGCACAGTGTTTTGCCACATTTTAGAAAGGCAAAGACGATTTTATTTGAAATTGCTGAGCACCATAAAGAGCTGCTTTTGTAGGTACCTAAAAGGAGACATTAGTTGTTTAAATGTTTAAAGGTGTCCCTCAGTACCTTAAATTACAGAACTCATCCCTCCTTCCTGAACAAAGCCATATACCTTGCCAAAAGTTAAATTATATCATCGACGGAAATCACAGATCTTGTTTACCATCCAAAAGCTGAGAAAAATCTCAGCACGCTGGAATTTAAAACAACCCAAGGGCCTCATTTCAAACTTGATGGCTATGCCTTTCAACTGGGATTTGGCTGGTGCAGAGGGTGGGGACACCATCTTTTAAGTGCAGATTTTAGATATGCCTTTGATTAGAAAAGCATTTTTCCCTTTGTACATACAAACATTTTGTTTTTAAAGGGGAAAAAAATGAACAGCACTACTCCATCCTGTTTAGTAGACATCTGTACTAGATGTTTTGTAAAACTTCAGTCAGTTAAAAGACAATCCTCAAACTTGGAAGAGGCAAACAAATTGATTTTGCACAAGCCTGCACACATACTGGAGCCGAGTGCCTAGCAGCCAGCTAATCTGAGGGGAAGTTAAGGTTCTCACTTCAATGGGTGAGCTGTCTGGCAGAAAGTAACAGGCAGCCCTTCTACCTTCAATGATAACCAAAGCAAAATGTTTTGTTCAAGGTCAGCTCATTTTCAAGCTTTCTCTGTGCTCAAATGGCTCAGCTGCTCCCATGCATATCTTTGAAAGATCCCTGCAGTGAGCTGCAAAAGTCCTTCAAATCCTCACCAGACTAAAACTGGGAACTCGGGATGAGGGGAAATTGAAAAGGAGCAGCAGCAAACCCCAGGAGGCTAGAGGAGCACCAGCTGCACTCTACCTATCTGTTTTAAGAGACATGGTTTCTGGTCTCTTGCATCACATCACTGTATTAAACTATAACTCTGTTGCTTCTTTGTTCAATAATTCTATGTGATGGTTTGTTTCCCTCTCTCCTGCTTATAGCAACTGTAACTTGTGAGAAAAAGAATGTTCTTCGTTAATAAATCTTTCGTTTTTAAATGTTCAGAGATGTATTTAAAGCATATCATTGACTAGATGGAACATAAAAAATATCTTACACGCTCTGGCAAGGCATTCAGCAATATCTAAGTTCTGTCATAAAGATGAAAAAATCACAGTTCAGAAGCCGCAAGAAAGTATTTAGCACACTCAGAAGTTCCTGACAGACACACAGCAGCCAAAGTAATGCCTACTTTTGAAGGTCAATGAATATAAAAAGAAAAATTAAAGCTTATCCATATAAATACCTTTCAAGTGTGTTCATCTCTACGTCAACTTTGTACTGAAGTTCTATTCCCCAGCTGTTTCAATTTCAAAATTACATTCATAAAAATGTAATTTTCAATATTTAATCTGCTTCTACTACTTCTTTTTTTCTCTATGTTTTGAATGATGTAAAGAGCTTTAGTTTCAGAAATTCCATTGTCATCAAAATATCAGTATCTGTCTACTGATTTGCTTTAGGATGAAGGTGTCTTCATATAGTGCAGCAGTATTTCTGAGTTCAGAACACACTTTGGTGACGTAAACATTTCATATCCCCACTCCTAAAGAAAATAAGATACATTAATTAATTCATAAAAGACTTTGCATATACACAGAAAAGCACATAGTAAGACTAGTAAAACATCTCACAAGAGCCCTAGAAGTTTCTCCTCCCATTGTTTTAACTCCTTACACCTAAAAGAATGATGAAGAGTTTAGAAAAGTATTCTCACACAGAGAAGAAACTTAGTGTCTGTTAAAAAATCAAAAGAAGCTAAAACGCTCCCAAGTCTTATTCTTAACCAATATTTTAACTGAATCTGCACCTCTAGTATTTCCTTTTTCCTTAATCTAAGTTGTCAATTGCCAAAACCCAGGCTAGCACACCAAGGAAACACGTGGATTTCTATTTGCAACATTTTTCTGAACTTTTTTAGTAGCCTTCAATATAGTTATTACCGGAATTAAAGACCTGATTCTGTGCATGACAGAGCCAATACTGTTGCTCTTATTATCCAAGCTAATCTGTGCACACCCAAAGTAAAAACAAAACAGAATAAAAAATTGATTCTCTGTGAAAGTATCGACAGCATTTCTTCCATAGTTACAAACAGATGCTTAATGACTCCTGCCTTGCAAGTTTATAAAACTTGCAAAGCAATTGCAGTAATGCCAGGTGCATAAGTACAGACCAAAATTAGCAACAGAAGAGAGCAAGCTGTTGTTACCAATTTTGCATAACACTAGAATAGCTAGAACAAAACTAGGCTCTTCTGAGCTCCTTTCAAAGACCTCAGTGATATCAAGCAATCTGAAAATAACCCTTCCAGCACAATGTTTTTCTACCTTTACCAACAGTCATGCTCAGGACTTAAATTAGACAACTTGCTCCCCAGCTCGGTTCAAAGACACTGTTTCCGATTGAATTGGAAATTTTATTGCTTATGGTGCATGCACTCAATTCTAAAACAACAGCAAGCTTAACTGCTTGAGAGATTCTGCTCTGGAAAAAGTAACTTCAGTAATATCATTGCTTCTTTCCTTCCATATTACCACAGAGAATCACATTACAGCCACTGTTTGCTGTATTAAAAAAGCATGAGAGAAACAAAACAAAACAAAGCTCATAAACAGCCATGCAGTCATTTTAGAAAACAGACAAAGAGAATTCTGGTTTTTAGCACAAACAGTTTAAGGAACTTACAGTCAACATTCCTTTTATGGTTTCAAAGAATTAGAGGAGTCCCCAAGTTATATTTACCTTACTATAAGCAAGTAGTTGGGTACTTCCTGAGGTGCAGGGTAATTATTTTGTATTTAATATCACCCTGAAATACCTTGGCGGAGAAAAGGAGGTGCAGAAAGTATTTATCATGTTCTTTTCACAGCTCTTCATTATTTGGGTAAACAGATTCACATCTTTAGAAAATAAAATGGAAACAACAGCTGAACCACAGCTTTTCAGCTTGCCAAGACCTACAGTATGTGCCAGAAGATTAAAATAAAACAGGGTTAGTAAAGTTAGAAGCTGATCCAAAATATTACAGCAGAAATGCTCAATTTCTTAGTTTGCATCCATTTTCATAGGAGGAGGGAAATGAAAGAAATTTCTTGGGATGATTTACATTTGCAAAAAGGGCCAAAATGTAAACTGGGGGGGCTGAAAGCCACTGTTAAAAAGAACTGATCTTTCACAGAAATCTCTGTGAATTATGTGAATGCTGTTGGCTGAACCTGCTTAGAAAACACTGCCAATCAACATGCAGCTCCTCAGCAAAAAGAAACCTTCTTCCAGAAATGTTTCATCCCAGGAGTTTCTCTCCACAGTACAGACCTGGAGAACTTATGTACTAACAATCACCAGGAAATGGAATCTGGAAGCACACAACTTTCAATAGGAGGGATGACATTAATCAGGTAATAAATCAATGTACGACCCCACTTAATATGAAACACATTTGTGCCTATCCTAAATTACATAGTTAAGGAGCAAGCTGATCCAGTAATATATTCTATGCTTTTCAATGAGCTGCTGCAAGTTGGCACAAACACATCATTACTTCAGAAATCCTACAAAAAGCTTTGCTTCTTGCTAATCTTTTGTTCTTGAAGGCAGAACCCTAGCTATCACTGCTAACATGCAAATCACAATGAAATTTCTGTGGGTTTCTTTTCTTCATCATTTCAAATGTGCAAGCCCTCAGTTTTTTATAAACTTCATTCTCAGATAATTTTAGAAGGCCGTTCAAAAAAATTCACATCTGAGAGAGTACTAAGAATGAGTAAGGTCTTTGTAAATGCCATGAAATAAGATTCACAAGACAAATTGTACCTTTTACTGTTTTCATGGATAAAGATTATTTGGAGGACAAAAATATTCAGATACACTGTATACTTTACAGAATACAAATTGTTAAACAGCTTCACACATCAAACCTGCAGCAGAAACCCACCCATCAAGTTCTGGTCTATCATTATATACATGCAAAAGGTAAGACAAAAGTCAGAGATGACATGAGCCTCAGGCTGCTCAGTCAGGTTCTCAAGGGTAAATTTGCAATACGTACAATTTTTTATCCAACTCACTGCTACAAGCTGAGTCATAGCTCCTGGGACCTCTCCTAAGAGCCAAAAAGGTGCACTTGCAGCCCAAACACAGCATTCCCACTGAAAGGTTACAAGATGCACTTTGAAGCAAAAAGGTCTCTGCAGAAGCATTGATATCTTAGGCTTAAAAACTCTGTGATAATGCAACAGGTACAAATCCCTCAAAATATGTTACCATGTAAGGCTTTCTATAAAATATATCATCCTCAGCCTGATCACCAACCAACCACGCTTAAAACACAAACCCCAGGCTGGTCAAAAACAGGACAGCAAACAGAGCAGCCCCCAGTAGGAGCACCAGGAGCAGAAACCTGTTGATTTGGACTCGCAGATATGGAGAGACAGCAGCCAGTGTTATGCTCTGCTTCACTGAGCAGGAGGCCAGCTCTCCCTTCACTTTTGTCCTGTTGTGTTGCCCTACCCTAAAAGCACAAAAGGCTCATGAGACAGGACAAGATTTTGGAACTGGGGAGACAGAAGGAAGGAAATAATCCCATGCAGATTTTTCTTTTTTTTGCAAGTGACACTCAAGTTCTCCCTATATTCATACTTTCCTTATCCTGTTTTCACTGCACTGACACTAATCCGCCTTGAAATTGGCTGATTCTGCCCAAGCCATGTTTACACGGAAGCAAGTTTCATCTGGTTGTCCTCATTCAGGGACCAGTTTCTGCTCTGTGGCAGGAGAGATTATTAAAAACCGTATATTACAAGCACATGCTTTAAAGTGACTCAGCTTGGAAAGATAACTGTATTATATCAGCCTTCCACTCCCTAGGTCACAGAGAGGGAGAGGTAGCAGTAAAAATCTCAAATGGAAATTGCTTTCTAAATATATTATCCTCCATAAAAGCCATTTACCAACTGCTAGTACCCACAAGACAAAGGGAAAAGATAAAGAGTACATGTGACATGGCAGAGTAGGGAGCAGTGTGGACGACTCATTTGTATTATCACACTGAACATTAACCACAAGAAGGAAAAAAACCAAATGCTCCCTGTTTTGCACAAACATCAATTACATCTAGTAATTTCACTGATCACTCTTGTGAAGCACTAATGCATACAGCATTCTGGCTTTTATGGCACAGGCAGTGTTTCATTGTCTGTCTCTGCATCAGAATTCCCTTTTGTTTGGGAGAGAAGAGGAAAACATTTTATTTTCTTCTTTGATAAGTAACATCTGCAGCCTCACATGAGGCCCGGAGATCACATTACCTAAACCTGCTATCTTATTTCATGGCAGAGAACAAGGATCATAGAATCATTAACATTGGAAAAGATCTCTAAGATCAAATCTAGCTGTTAATCCAGCACCACCATGTTCACCACCAAATCATATCCCTCACAGTGACATCCACAGGATCTTTGAACACTTCCAGGGATGGCGATTCCACCTCATCCCTGGGCAGCCTGTTCAGACACCTGGCCAAGCCTTTCAGTGGAGAAATTATCCCTCATATCCAATCTAAACCTCCCTTGGTGCAATTTGAGGCCATTTATTCTCATCCTTTCACTTGTTACTTGAGAGAAGAGTCCGACCCCCTCCTCACTACACCCTCCTTCCAGGCAGTTGTAAAGAGCAGTAAGTCTCCCCTGAGCCTCCTTAGCCAGGCTGAGCACCCACAGTTCCCTCAGCTGCTCCTCATCAGACTTGTGCTCCAGACCCTTCTCCAACTCCATTACCTTGTCTGGACATGCTCCAGCCCCTCAAAGACCTTCCTGAATTGAGGGGCCCAGAACTGGACACAGCACTCGAGCTGCGGCCTCACTGGTGCCCAGCACAGGGGGACGGTCACTGCCCTGCCCCTGCTGCCCCACTATTGCTGACACAGGCCCGGATGCCCTTGGCCTTCCTGGCCACCTGGCCACAGCTGGCTCAGGTTCAGCGGCTGTTGACCAGCCCCCCCAGGTCCTTTTCCACCAGGCAGCTTTCCAGCCACTGCCCCAGCCTCTAACATTGCAGGAGTGGTCGTGACCCAAGGGCAGGATCCAACACTTGGTCTTGTTGAAACTCAGACCTTTGGCGTTGGACCACAGATCCAAACTGTCCACGTCCCTCTGCAAAACCTTCCTGTCCTCTAGCAGATCAACATTCCCACCCCGCTTGCTGTGATTTGCAAACTGACTGAGGGTGCATTCAATCTCCTCACCCAGGTCATGATAAAAATATAATACGGGGTTGGCCCCATCACTGGGAAGCCCTCTGGTGATCAGCCACCAGCTGGATGTAACTCCATTCACCACCACTCTCTGGGCTTGGACACTCAGGCAGACTTTTTACCCAGTGAACATTGAACCTGTCCAACCCACGAGCAGCCAGTTTCTCCAGGAGAATGCTGTGAGCAACTGTGTCAAGAGCTTTACTGAAGTGCAGACAGACAACACCACAGCCTTTCCCTCATCCACCAAGCTGGTCACACTGCCATAGAAGAAAACCAGGTTGGCCAAGCAGCACCTGCCTTTCCTAAAGCTGTGCTGGCTGGGCCTGATTCCCTGGTTGTCCTGCATGTGCCATGTGGTGGCACTCAAGGTTATCTGCTCCATGATGAATTTTATATGAGCACACTTCAGTGCAGCGAAAACACACTTTTTCTCCTAGGGTTTAGATAACACCTTCACGCTTTACAAGAACTCCAGTGAACTCCAGTGGAAGGAATGAGGGGCACCTCTTGCATTTGTTGAGCAAGGAAGTAAATCCTTTGCTGATGTTTCCTCATTATCATTTAAAACAACCTAAAATGACCGGCCTTTAAATCCTTGTTTATTCATGCTTCAGCGACTGCAACTAATCCCCCTAAACGCAGGATTTAGTTCCAAATGCCACCAGTCACTTTTGTTGGGGGTCATCCCCACCACAACTTCTCCAGTAACTAGGCCAAAAATTACATTAGCCTTTCTCAGCTGTTAATTACCAATTTTCTAGGCCTATGATCTAAGTCAGGAAACAAAAAAGTGTCACTGGTTTTCTTCCCATCCATTTATCTTACCCAAAACAAGGAAAGACACCAGTCACATCAGAAAGCCTTAATCTATGCCTTCTTGTATTCTACATTTCAAATTAGACCTAAATTGCTGTAATTTTCAATTACAAATAAGAGGTACCTAAAATTTTAAAAACCTAACTATTCCTTTATTAGTTCAACAGATTTTCAGCCTTCTAAGGTATGGAGCTGATATTTCTATGCCAAAAAGAAATCTGTAGTTGCTAGAGCAGCATCTTGAATTCAAAAATATAAACAAAGCAATCAGTTGCCTGCACATCCAGGCGGACTTGCTCAGTTCAGTAAAATGGGCAAATCTTCAGCAGATTCTCATCAGATTCAGGAATAACAACCACAAGCTAAAGATGGAAGAAGACACACTGCAGTCCAAATCCTGAGAATAACTTCAATTTAGATGATGTAGAAAGGTTGAGGCACTTTCTACTTATTCTCTGCCCACCAAAGAGCTATTTCCTAAAATTATCAAAACTCCAAGAGGTCCTTAAAGACAGCAAAAGACAATGGAGAGAGGGGTGAATACAGCAACTTGACAAAAGATCAGCAACAAATACTTTTGACTGATCTGTAAATGGGAACCAAATATACTCTGTCCACTGAGGCCTGTTAGATAAAGAAAATGTACTGCTCAGTGTCAAATATCCTCGTCCCAGGGTTCTCTTTGCAAGCATGTGTGAAATTCATGCTACACAAACAAACCTACTAAGGAGATGCCTCATGTCTCCTCTACCACTGGCAATGGACTCAAAAAAAAACCCTATTACCAAGAGCTGAAAATAAATGTGGTCCCATTTTTTAGCTCCTGTAATAAATTGCTACTTTCTGAAACATATGACAGCATGTAAATTACGCAGTTGTGCACACTTTCTCAGCTACATCAAGAGTTAATTAAACGGCAACACAGCTAAGATTATTCCTCCAATACCTCAATATTTGAATGGACTGGCACTTCAAGTACACAAATCAACTCAGTCTGCACTCCACAAACACACTTCTTACTCGTTTTCAGTCACAGACAGCAGTGATTTTTGATTTTTATTGCTGCCTGTCCCTGTCAAGAGCATGGCAGGCAGCATGGTAGGGAACCAACTGAGTTGTAAGGTAGAGAGGAAAAGTGTACATCATTTTCAACTGCTAAAAGGATATTAACAGTAATTAACAAGCATTTAACCCACTTTGCTCCAGAGTTCCCTGGCCATTATCAAATAACATGAAGCTAAAACCTCCGAAATAGATCCAAAAAAGAACGCATACAGGGGTTGAGCACTGTAATTCACCACTGCAGGCAGGCAAAAAATAACCACCTTGATAACAAAGGACTGAGGGCACTGACAGATGTCTCTGGCAAACCATGCTGGGACAGCTGAATACCAGCTGCCAGCCTGCTCCTCCATTACTGAGCAACCTCTCAGCCATCTTCATATAGAATCTTCAGTGCACTTGCTCTCCTCAGCAGCTCAGTCTAATGCACTGGCTTGTAAAGGGAGAAGAGGCACATGTTCCCTTTTAGCACTTAGGTACAAAGCTGGTAACCTCTAGCACAGGGATAAGTGAATACACAACACTGGACAGGCAATAATTTTGAGTGAAGGGGTGAAGCAGACTGCCGGGGGAAATAAGCTATTAACATCAACCAGAGAAGAATTGTTAGACTGCAACTCTCAGTCCCCCAAATCTCTGATTTGCAGGAATTGCCTGATGCTCATGCCAAAAATCATCTGTCATGCTGCACATTCATTCCAATCAACCTAGAAGCAAAGCCTATTGCACAGGACCGCAGACTCTGAGGGAAAAACAAGCTGGGGCAGAAACAAAGACAACCACCCATTGGATGACGTGAGGAATCACCCACAATGAAAGACACGCAGCCAGCTTTTTAAAACAGAATTTCAGACAGTGACCATATTATCTAGGTATCAGTGGAACAAACAGGTATTCCAAAAAAGAAAGGGATTATGTCCAGCAAGCAAGCTACAGATGTCCTTATTTTCTTTCTTCTTGCAAACATACTATCATTTAAAAGACAACCAGCGTAAGCCTAGATCAGAAGAAAGGGGTGACTGGCAAGCAGATGAAAGTAAGCTTTACCTTCAGACAGTTGCTATGGACTAAGTGAGAACACAGGGGAGAAAAGGAGAGAAAGGTAAGAGTATGTGTGTGTAGGGTGAGAGAGAAGGAAAATTTAACCTTGTGCCGAAGACTGCAATGTGATTATCTTGTAGCTGCAGGTCTTGTACCTGAAGTGACATGCATATAAAGATCAGATCCCCAGTGCTCTTCGCCCTTCACGGGAATATAAATCATCACTCAATCCTCACATCGTATTCATCTTGGTCTATTCAGGCTTTCTTTTCAGATTTCTTGAGAAGGCCAAGGCTGCCTGTTCATGCCAAATCCACTCTCAACTAAACACCACTATATATTCTTAGGCATTCAATTTATAATACCAAGCAACAAGATTCTAAGCACTACAGATTTAGAAGAAGCCAGAATATTAAAAAGACTTTCATCCAGAAGCTATGGCTATTTGGGCATTTTCTGTTTGGAAGCTCTAGTCTGTATGGGTTTTATTGAAATACAGACATACTTCTCTTGGCAGGATAGTATGTTTCTTGCAGTAAGACAGCAGAAAAGCACTGGCAGGACTTGCCCCACATGATCAGCTTGTCTATCACTGATGGCAAAATGTACACTGAATGAGGCATAATAGAGAAACTTGGCTTTAAAGTTGTTGTTAGAGTTCTCTTACACAGCTGGGTGATTTTATGAATATGGTAATAACTATAACCTTTAGAATTCAAGACAGGAACAGCAGATGGAACCTAATTAAGAGAGAAAAATTATAAATTCATCTTCATAAGGAATGGGAAAGGCAACAACTCTTTGCAAAGGGAGGTCCTCTGTGTCATTTAATAAATGCAGAAACAACCAAGTAGACCAGGGTCTCACTGGGAAACAGCTACACCCTGCACTGGAGGCCAAGATCTATTACTTGCACTGAATAGACAAGAAACAAGAGTAACAATGAACAGTGGCAGTTTCTTTCACCGTACATGACTGCTGTGGTCTGACTGCATCCTCAGCTTTAGCTTACACAGAAAAAGCATGCAGAAAATTGTATTTCTTTCAAGCTGCTTGTTACCTTCACTTCAACTTCATGAAAATCCCTGAAGAACTTGCATTACTCTGTTCTTCTTACAAATAACACAAGGCAGTAGACGTGTCCTTATGTCCTCTCATACAGCTGAGGGTACAAGATGGAGTAGGAGGCAGGAGGAGGGTTTTTAACAACTTGGGAAGAAGAAGGCTTTTTGCTCTTTCTGCTGCAAGAAAGGACTGGGAATGGGGACAAGTAGATGAGGGGCATAAATACCATCTTAGAAAAATCTGAAGAAGAGGTCCAAAGCAAAGATCCCAGCAAATACTCTGTTCTCTTATTAAGCTCTGTCATGTCAAGAATGAAACTCATACTACATTTCATTCGTAAAAATGTTAAGATAATTCAAGGTGTGGGGTGGGACAGATATAATAACAGAGCAGAAGACCTCATTCCCAACTAGGTGCCTCACACTCATCTTCTCCAAAATTAGCCTGCAGTACCTGTACCTCTTCTCTTTTCTCACACTTTAGCATAGAAATTAGTAAATATGTAGAGATATAGCTGATGTATTCCTCTTATTCCAGCAGTGCTGAGTTCACTTCTAAGGAAACTCAAGAGAAAGTAATGATTCAGGTGAAGTAAAAGCATGTAACAACAGGTGAGAGATGACAGCCACTCAAGGCCCTTCCTCCATTCCAGGCAACATTTTTCTAATTGCCATTTCACCAAGCTGGCAGGGGGAGACTAAAAGCAGTGAAGCTCAATACATACACACACACACACACACACACATACCACGCAACTTCTGCTTCTGTTTACTCAGTCCTTATCCAGGCCCATTAAGCAGCATTAGCTGGAGATGAAAGGAATGTTTTGAAGGAGACAGGCATGTGTTACTATACCCAGTTGGGCAAATAATGGTGCCAGTGATACAAATCCCATAAACTGTGCATCGTTGATATTTATTTCAACACCTACCCCTGTGATAGTGGCATAAATATAAACCACTCCTTCACAGTGGCATAAATATACACATTTGTGTACACACATTGCGTGTGCATGTGGTGCGTGCGCTGTTTTCTCACTCTGGCACATCATATTTGATTTTGTGTTCTTATTGTTACAGCTCCCAACTCCAGCAAAGAACTCCTCCTTCCCAGCCCCCTCATCAGTTCTGCCCCGCTCCCTCTCGCTTATACTTCCTTTACCTCATTAGCATAAGTAGGGAAAATAGCATATAACTCACAACATAACTGGTTCAGTTAGACATAAAAGTCCAACAGAAATCAGAGAATCACAGAATATCCTGAGTTGGAAGGGACCCACAAGGATCACTGAAGAAAACTGCTGGCCCTGCACTGAACAGTCCTAAGAATCACACCATGTGCCTTGTTTGTCGCTGTACTTTATTAAAATCCCACTTATTTGACCAAAACAAATACTGAAACAGTTGCAAAACACTGTGAGGGCAGAGAGAAATTTGGTGTATTTCCACTTAGCCAGTTGTCATGTTGACAGAAACACTTACAGCAACTTCTATGAAATGTGTTAGCTTTGCCAGCCACGCCAAATAGAAAAAACAAATAAATTCCTCTTTAAAGTAAAATAAGAATAAAAATTGGTACTGTTAACAGTGCACAGCATACAGAGAGCACACCTGCTGTCTATACTGACCTATAGTTCAATACCTCAGCCGCTCCCACCCCAGAAGACACCTGCATTTACCTCTAAGCTCAGTCTCACACTAGCATCCCTGCAGCAGTCATCACAGGCACAGACCCCTGTGTTTCTCTGACATTTCACTGGACAGTCCTGCAATTTCATAAAAAAACCCACACACGAGGCACCTTATGCCACCTACAGGCTCTACTGCTTGCTTTCTCTGAAACTCAGTGTTTATTTAAGCTTGCCTCAGTCTGCCTGTTTTCAACCCTCTGCGCAAAAGTTCTCCCAGAGGTGTCCTGACCCCAAGCTTCCTCTAACCCCCCTTTTCCCACTCAAAAGAGCTGGCAGACGTCAGGGTCCATTTCTGCAATACATAGCTCTCCTCACTTTCAGCAGAACTAACTTTTCCTGGCAAACACTTCCAAGCCCCAGCTAGTCCTCACTATGTTGCTTTTATACAGCATTGCTGTGAGGACTAGAGTTTATTTCACTTTTTAGGAGCCTAAGTCCCCCTTGGATCCCACTTCTCCCTGAAGTTCAGATGAAAACAACAGGACTATTCGCTTGAGACAGATTTAGGTGTTCAGAGCCAATTGCACTGTTCTTTATCAATGTAGAATTACTTCACTATTAGCTACTTCCACATAATAGAAATTGAAGAAAGTAAAAATTAAGACACACAGCTCAGTTTCTTCCAATATCACTTTCTCTGAGAAATAGGAGAACCTGAATAACAATGCACTAGGTCCCAACAGCTCCATTACAAAAATGTACCACATATAATTGTAGCAAGAATCATCTCTCTGAAAATCGTTCTTATAGGACCTGCAGACAAGATGAGGAGGAAAAAATATCCCAATATTTTTTGGGATACTAATCTAGATAATAACAGAAAGGGTGTCTATGTAGACAGAGCTCCAAGTTCCAGTGGAAGAAGAGCATCAGTAATAGAGTGATAGGTTTTTGCACAACCATAGATAGCTGATGAGATAGGTTTTACTCTAATACAGGAAGGCAGAGCCAATACTGACCTGCAGGCTGCAATGCCACTTATTTTGGAGACCTCAATACAAAGTGTATTATTTTGGCATCACTTCTTGTTTTGGTTTGGGGGTTTTTTGGAGGAAATGCCATGGGAATCCTTCACATCTTTCCTATACATAGACTAGAGATGTTTTCAAGTGACATGATAAATTACTTTGTTGAGTCTTACAGGCAAGAGAAGTAATTTGTACTTAGAAGAGAATAACCTAACTGGACAAGCAGGAGAAAGCTGCTCTGACATACTCTATACATCTCTAAGAGAAAGGTGAGTTACCTACCCTGCTCCTAGACATTCCTTTACATAAAAGAAGATACATTCAGACTTGGAAGGGAATCACATCTTAAAAATCAGCAAACACATGCAGCATCACCATATTTGGCAGTTGCAACATTTGCATACTCCGACAGGTCTCTTTGGAAAGTGTGTTGTGATCTCATGAACTACCAGTAAAGTGTTGTGATTTTTCTTCTGAAGTCATTCACCCAATGTATTTTTAATCTAAAAGGCTTTTTGCGTGAAGAGGTTTGTACACATGTTAAAAAACACTAACAGGCGTCCGAAAATTTATCTCCTGGACATACTGTGACCATATTGTCTTAAACAGATTTGACATGCATATACTTTTCTGGTCCACATAGGCATCAGGTTTCAGTACCATTTTCCCTTCTTACCTTCAAAATAATATGCCCTCTTCCTCCTGTTTGAGACACCTGAAAGCTGATGGTCCATTGACAGCTGCCTGAATTGGTTTGTTCTTTGTTAACTGTTTACTTTGGATCAAATGAAAGCAAAAAGGAAACGGAAAACAGCCCCACTGGGAGTAGACTCATGTGGGACAAATTAGGAGCCACCATAAGATTTAAAGGTCCGGGGGAAAAACAGGACTAACTGGAGGCAGCTGCCAGGATGTGGTTTTTTCTGTTTATATTCTTCTCCTTCCCTCCCTTAACCCCCTAAATTATGAGGGAAAGTAAGCACGTGTATGTGTGTATGCACAAGCAAGAGCGAGTGAACACTGATCCCTTCTCTCCACACAGCACACATAAGAATATAATGTAATCTGTACAAGGGAGCCAACTCAGACATGGAAATAAACACAACTGGTAGAGCAACTTATTTAAGAAAAAAATTAACTTTTTTGCTTATCCAAGTATCATACCATTCTGTAAAACTGCAATTTCAGAACATCAGCTTTAATAATTAAGTGTGCTACACACTGGAACTGGAGGTCAAATGCTCCACTACAGTTTTGTGAATGGCAATTCTGTTGCTGGATCAAACTTTCCTCATATTCCATCATCCCCTCTAAAGGACAAAACAACAACTGTTAACAAGGGACATCACCATGTACAAAACTGTTGCCTACCCAGAAAAAAACAACCAAACAAAAATCTGCATAGTCTGAGATTTAAAATTAACATACAATAAGTAATGCATGCATGGTACCAAGAATCCAANAAAAAAAAAAAAAAAAAAAAAAAAAAAAAAAAAATTCATGCCTTGGAGGAATTTTTCCATTTCGCATCTTCTCATGATTATCTCCCAACTTACTACTGTAATACTTCATGTAAGACACTCAAGGAGAACAAGTTAAACAGCTATTGTTAACTAATAGCTAAATTAGTATTCCTGGGCACAACAGCCTCCCATGATCTTCACCTTCATGTCAAATCAGCTCAGGTCATTTTAGGGTGGGATGAAAACCAAAGTCACAATAATGGAAGAGAAAACAGAAGGAACCAGTGAATGGGACACAGCACAGGCTGCTCCAAACCACTGAAGAGCTGATAATCTCCAGTTCCTCCAAAGAAAGTTCTGCTTCTTCCCATTTTACTATTTACTTCTTCTCTGCCTCTTGCCTCCATGCTTATTCCACCTATGCAGCCATAACTGAAAAGGCAAATATCTGGACTTCAAATTTCCAGACAAATCAGAATTGCTTAGTGTAGTGATTTCACTACACTTAGAAACCAAATTACTCAAGAGCAGAAACCAAATTACACAAGAACTGAATATTCCTCTTAAGAAGAAGTACATCAAAAAAGTGAATCTGACTCCATAGGTGGCCAACACATTTAGAGACAGAACAGGATAAAAAGTTTTAAGTGCAGTCACAGAAAAACAAAACACAAATGCCTGGTCAAAGCAGACAGATGCAATCAAGACTGGTTTTCCTTTAACTGTTCAAACGGTTTGAGTTTCCCTGCTGGGAGAACGAATCAGAGACAGCTTAGTTGCAGGCATGTGCTTTTCACAGTCCAGCTTTTCTGTGTAATTATGTGCTTTGGTCATAGTTTGCCAGATTATTATTGCATTAAGCGCCTCAACAGGTGATGTTAGCAAAAACAATACTGTAACAATATGCCTTTCTGCAATCTAACATTTACATAAAAGTAGGTTCTCAGTTTGCTGCGAGCATGTTCACAGTCATGTGCACAAAAAAATGTGTCCTCCAGTGTCACTTGCAAAAAGTTCTAAGTCCAATATCCCCAACAGCAAGGTACTTGGGGCCTCAGTCAGAGGCTGCTCCACCCTTTCTGTTACTGTTTGTGACTAAATATTTTCTCACCTCTTTGGAAACAATTCATCATGTCTTTCAGTTCAAACCTTAAAAAAGAATATTTAAGTTAAAAAAACCTGAAGACAAAAATCAAGGAAAAGGAAGATTAGAATGATTTTCTTTAATGTTTTGCTTTCATATGCTTTGTAATAAACACCAGAAAGTATACCCAGAGTTAATAATTGCATTTTTTTCACCCAACTTCCGATTTCTTGAGAAAGCTACCTCACTCTTGATCCTGCTGTAACACCCTTAATGACTTTAGGCAGGAAAGATATTTCTCCTTGCTAAGAACACACATAACAAAAAAGACTGGTTTTCCCAGAAAATTACAAGTTCTTCTAGCAGTAACTACCATTCCCGTTGTTATTTTTATGATGCAGGAGTAATTCTAAAATATCTAAATCCTGTTTTTGTACTACCACTCTAAGGTGACACCTAAAAACCTCTGGGAAGAGACAGCAGCACTTTTCTATGTACTCATAGTGCAAAACTCCATGCACTCTCAGTCTATTGTAGCACTATATGCTATTCATATAATACTAGTATTACATGAACCCATTCACCATCACATGGTGCAATATTCAGCAAAGCTCTCTGCCACAAATTTAATTAAGAATTGACTGAGTCCAAAAAAACAGGATGAAAGCCAAGCCTCTGAGCTACCCCTATCACCCTCAAAGGGAAAAAAACAGAAACCAAACACATAAAAGAAAGGAAGAAAACCCAACAAACCCTCACACAGCAAAACAAAACAATAAAAACCCCATAGTTGTTGTAGCATTATTGTCACATGTATTTATTCTCCCAGCTGCTCACAGTCAGAAGAGGCTGTAGAGGCTGAAACTTGAAAAGATTTTGTCTTGTGACAAAGCAAATTTAAATATTTGTAGACAGCTATGCCCATTTGTTGTAACATTAAAGCACCAATTATTCCTCATATGCATGAGATTAATCAGAAAGAAAGAAACATTACCTAGTGTCACTTAAAGAAGATGCAACAGGTGAGAAAACCAAATATTTTTCATGTGTCTTTGAATGGCCTTTAATTGGCAGTATCTTAGAGCAGGTCTTAGAGACCTCCTAATATTTCCTGCACTGCTTTGCCTCCTGAAAAGAACCAAAGCAGAGTAAATGGGAGGGCTGCTCCTGTATTCCCTCATTGGTTTGAAGGCAAGAGAGAAATGTAGGAACTGGGAGTAGACAGGAATAAGACAAAAATCCATAAAAAAGTATCTCCAAAAACAGTGCAGGAGAGAGCAGACAAAGCAGACATTAGCACTATATTTCTTCATTGAGCAAAATACCAGCCATGTGGATGGCAAATATGGCACATGTTTTTGTAAGTTACATCTACAGTACAGGGTTAGTGGATCAGACACTTAAAATTAAACTGCTAACACTCAGGTTTTTATTACCTAAGTGTCATTCAGTAAATCTGTCCAGCTGGTCACCAAAAGCTAATCTGGAAAGAGTCCAAGGCTCAAGAATCAAAAATTCCTGGCTCCGTGCAGACTCTGTCGAAGCACATTTGCTCCCCCTGCAACAGACTTCTCCTCTCAAGGAATATTTTCGTGCCGGCCCAAGTGCTGCACAGCATCAGGCTCTCCTCCCTCAGCATGCACCTCCTGCCACGTGATGCCTTTCAGTTCCAGGCTCTGAAATGTGACTCTCAACACCACTCTTACCCATACAGACTCCCAATATGGTGCTGATGCTTAAATTCATATCTACACACTTAAATCAGAAGCACATTATGTAAAATCCATTTCTTTCCATAGTGATTTTTTCAGTCAACACATTGACACAGTATGGGAGAGAGCAGCACATCAATCCCTACACCAGACAAAAACTGTAAGGATGCATCTACTGGCTGCTTAGTATGAGTGGGAATAAATGGGGGAAAAAAAAGAAGAGCCAACCCTGCTTGTGAGTGAAATAAAGCTGCAATGTTTTGCTTTACTGCCATGCTGTGGAATATACAGTACAGCATCCAAGCCAGGCTTCTTTTTCCACAGCGTGGCAGTAAAGAGAAGCAGCACAACCACAACCCACCTTGGGATGCAGAATGACTGGAGAAGGGCAAGGAATGGACTACTTTTACTACTACCCAAACAACAAAGACACAATTTAAAAAGGAAACTGATCATATCACTTACTGGAAAGAAGAGATTAGGCCTGCTAATTAAAGGCAAGGATCCCCATCTTCTTCCAAAGGTTGCAGCTCTTCCTCCTTACCGTCCGTCTGTTTCTGATTTTGGCTCTGACCAAAATATTCATTCCATTGAAATGCAAACTTCAGACCTACGCACAATAGCATCTGGGACAAATTACTGCAAAAACAAGTACCTTTCTTTGTTTGGTGTTAATCAAAAACAGTTATTGAAACAGTTTTAGCTAATACCCTTGCTCCTTCACAGCAAATATTGAAGTACTTGGTACATGCATTACAGGCAGGCCTGCCGCTCTGGTAGTGTCTGTGGACTCAGCCCTGTGACAACAACTCGTCGTGTTCAGCACAGCACCTACAGTCTGAGTCCTCCTGTTCCCCTGTTGGGATGCCAGCAGCCTTGCTCATACTGTTTTCAGGACTGGGACAGGGCTCCAAGTCTCCATACAAAAAAACTATTATTGTTAAACAGTCATGATTTATCACTAAGAATACCTGCTTAGTTCACAAAATTTCCATTACGAAAGTTCTCCTATAGATTAAAATAATAATAATAATTCTAACAATTAAAATTAATTGCCTTTTGTGCCAATGAGGACTGCCCTACTTCCCCCTTCCTGGGGCTCTGACTCTTTTGATCTGTCCATCTCTGTTACAAACATGAGCTGCAGGAGTGGCAGGTTCAAGTAGGAATGAAGCAAATAATTCCTGAGTGGAATGAAACTGAAACTGGCAAGCAGCCGAGATGCCAGCCTGAACTGTTAAGAAAAAACAACAGTGATAACAAATAACAATTTTTGTAGTTACCACTGCAAACAATCCCAAAGACAAGGGTGGCTGGGACACTCAGCTTGAGATTCTTGCTGAATCACTGGCAAAATGGCTTTCTGTCATCATACAGTCAAACACCGTTACAAGAATGATCACGAAATATGCTTTGTAAAGAATAATGCAGGGGGGGGTTTTAAAAGAATAATAAAAAGGGGGCATATTGATTCCTTTTGCACACAACTTTCTAGACAACAAAATATTTTCATAAGACTATGAAATAAACTAGTCTGTATTCTACATTTCCCTTATTTCCACTCTAGCTAATTAAAGAAAGGTGATCAAGTTGAACAACTCAGAAGATTATGGTAAAAAATAAAATTTGTTTTGACAAAAGGCAAAATAAAGTAAAAAAAAAAAAAAAAAGAAAGGAAAATAACAAGAACAGAAACATGTCCAGTAAGATCAATGAGAGTAAAGGACATCTAACACACAAAATGATGGCCACACGAAAAAAAATAACAAAATCTGTTCAAAACATAGGCTTTATTTCCAGGCTTAAATAGACTGATAAGGTACTAAACACCACACAAAACTGTAATATTTTTATAGAAGGAAACAACATGCTTCAACAATTTTCATTTGGAGAAAAAAAAATAATAGCGCTTTGCACCAACTGTGCCGACTTTCAAAGGGATTTCTTTGTTTCATTGCAATACCGTAGATTCTTCTGTTTATGAACATACAAAGAAAATATAATGCACAAAGAATTTCTGCTGAGCACAATAATCTTAGGAAGTATGACATATTTTTCTTTCAGGTTCAGAGGTTAAAATACCCATTTCAGATAGACTAGTAAACACTGCATCATTGGTATTTCCATATTTTCCAATAAATCAGGCTTTGAAAGCCTAAGCAGTGCAGCAAACACATGAACTGCCTTCACTATTCAAAGAGAGTCTTTGTAACGAAGTCATACTAACAAATCTAGGTAGAAAGCAAAACAACCCCTGAAATTGCTGAGCTATTAACTTTTACATCTTATCATGTAAAAATGCTGAACCACTCCCTTTCCTCATTGCTTCATGGGTACTTCTTCCCCAGTGTTTTGGGTTTTACTTTGCTGAGAGTTGCACAGAAGACAAAAAAAATGCAAGGCTATTAGAGAGCTATGCTCTTAGCAAGAGTGCCACGAAAAGGACTGGCTGCCATTTTCAGTGCAGCACACAGGTTTCAGGCATCGAATCTGAGACTCCTAAGAACCAACTGCAACAAAACACAATTATATGACCGACCACTGTCGTCATCCACATTTTACCAGTGTTCCGGCTGGCACTTTTACAGCGGCCCTGACGCTGTCGGCACTCCCCTGCCCTGGGACGGAGGAGGGCTTGGCTTTGGAGAGAAATTTCTGGAAGGGCGGATTTGGGACACGCTGTCTCTGCTGCACTCCCCGGAGCATTGCGTGCCATGCATGGCACAGGAGCATGAGGAAGGCTCTGTTGGTGGGTGATGCACCAGGCGGTCAGGGGGCTGCAGCACCGAGCCCACAGCCCGCTCCCCACTCTGTCTCCAAACATTTCCATACCCACAGAGGCGTGAAAGAGGGGCAGTGACAGGCACGAAACACCAAAACCTTGCACGAAACACTGCGGAGAAGCTCCTAGCGGTATTCAGTGGAAATTAACTCCTTACTGACTAATGTGATATTCACACAAAGCCAAAAAAAAGGGAGAAGAAGAGGGGACTGACAATGGGCCGTGAGCCGTAAATCAGACTCACAAACCACTGTGGGGTGGAAACCCTGGAATTGAACTGCACAGAATAAAGGTGTAGGGAAAAAAATAATCTCTTCTTCAGTTATACCCTGAAATCATTTTCACTTGATGGCTCACTCATTCCAAGGCATGTCTTTGTTCAGGACAACACATCGCTACCACAAAGGCAAAGTGAGAAAAAGCAAAACATCTGCTCAGTCAAGAAGTGCTTTTCTCCCTCTTCTGTACAAAGTGTTCTGTCTGCATTTTGGCTACAAAGAGAAGTGGAAGAAAATCAAGATAAAGAATATTGAACAGAGAGTGGTTTCAGCTCTTCTACTTCCTCCCTCTGATATGCTGCCATAAAAGCAGTGAAATTAATGGTCACGTCTAAAAAATAATTTGTGTATTTACAAATCACATTTATTTAACATCAATGCCATTGCATTACTAGGAAAAAATGGTTTTGCTTGTTTTTTTTAAAGAATAAATACATATGCACACAGATCTGAAGAGATGCAAACACACACACTCGGACAGACATATACACATACCTACTTACGTATACAATTTAGGGATCACAAAACTTGACTAACCATGAAGTCAAAAAACCAAATAATTTAGATGTTTATTTTAAAAACTGAATAAAATACATGATCTAATTAAAAACCCATTCAAACATTCTTTTCTCTATTCATATTTTTAGATTATTTAAATTTTGCTGGGCTATTTTGTATGCATTTTTGCTCTGCTCACCTTCACTCTGCTCACCTGTCTTCTTATTTGATATTTACTGAGATTTAAGTGTCACATGGTTAATAAAAGATAATGAATGCAAATTACAGTATAACTAAAAAATTTGGGACAGAAAGCCACCTGCCAAAATGCAAAATATCCTCTCAAAAAACAAAAGGATTATATATCTTCAGTACCACACCTTACCGAGCAATCTTTGCATCACCTTTCCAAGTTATTTTGTCTATTATATTGGTCTATTCCCAGACTGTTTGCAATTAAACATAGGTTTCTTATTACTAAAAGGTGTGTATTATGGGCAATGATCCAAATGAGAACAAGAAAGTCTCAAATAAGGTAAAAAGTGCTTTTTAAAAAAAATTTCCATTAGATAAATGATCAATGATCTGTTGAAGAGAGCTTCCATATTTCTAACTAACATGATGTTTCCCTTTCCTTAGTGAGGAGAAGGAGAAGGAGAAGGAGAAGGAGAAGGAGAAGGAGAAGGAGAAGGAGAAGGAGAAGGAGAAGGAGAAGGAGAAGGAGAAGGAGAA